>JAQFZG010002412.1:0-16730 GCA_034695465.1 Entomobrya nicoleti
TCCAGATTTTTCCATAATGCCACCCCCGACTGGAATACCAAACCACTGAGTAGGGAAGCAGTTAGGATGGCATCTATAACGCCAATACTTTGAACTTTTATTGTTAGACTTGCGTCAGCCATGATTTTAAAAAAATATTTAAACTTTACATTAAATCATTATAATAAAAAATCTTTCTCCAAAAAAATATTCCTAATATTTGAACACTTTAAATATTTGGCACGCTTGTTACTACTATAAATATATCTAGACCTTACCAGTCCCGAAGACTGGCAAAATGGAAATGAAGAGTGATAACTTGCAAATCTTCTATTTTTGCACAAAAAAAATCCTATCCTTTCTCCACACCACTTATTATCCTGCTCTGCTGCGTACTTTTTTTGGTATATATTTAGATACACACTTAGAAATATACAAGCTGATAGTCTAGCTTTCTCTCGTTTTTTTTGCACAAAAAATGTCTTCTTGTCTGTTGTGCTCTTGTGCTGTTGTGTAAAATAGATGGAAAGAGAGAAGCTTGCTATAATTCCACAGAAAAGAAATGGAAATATCGATTTTCTCTTGTACAACAAGTAGGTATATAAAACGAATATAAAAAGATACTACTTTTTGGCTTTAACTTGAAATATTACCAAAAAGGCTGGCTACTAAACCAAACCAAACCACCATAACAACAGGTGCTTTAGTGTAAAAAAAAAATTGCGAAAAAGCTGTCGAGCGAGCGAGCGAGCGAAACCGATCGATTTTATTTTCCAGCGACAGGACAAGACAAGAAGATTGGCAATAAAACATAACAACAAAGCTGTTATACTGTTTTAAAATATATGAATCTGTGTATCTGAAAATGTCAGGAGATGCTATTAGGTTTTTTAATGTAAATTTTTTATGGAGATGTGGGCGAAGGATGGATAGGAGACCAATGTCTGTTTTTTGTGTAAACCCCCAACCCAACCGACTAACCCAACCCAGGGATCTTCATTTGAAAATGGGTGAAATATAAACTGATATAAAAAAGGGGAGAGAAGAAAAAAAATCTTTCCTTTTGAAAAATGAATTATTGATCTTGTATCTTTTTTAGTATGGACATGGAGTCATGTCATCAGCGCAATTGCAGAAGCGTCGATGTAGATATTCGTTTTTATTACAAGAAGGATGAAGAAGACGAAGTTGCTGTTGTTGTTAAATGTAAATTTTGTTGTTGTTGTGGTGATGGTAGGGGAACTTGTAGAGTGAAAGCGTAGTAGCTTTCTGAGTGATGATGTGGACCTAGGTGATCTTGTTGATTGAGGAGCTGTATGTATTTTCGGGATATTCTGACCCACTTGTAGCGAATGCACAGGTAGGTGAATATAGTAATTAGGTAGATTGGGGCAAGGAGATAGGAGTGGGTGAAGAGAAGTCGGATGAGATATGTGGAGAGGAGGATAAGGGCTACGAAATAATTGCAGAAGATCCAGAATCGGATGAGATGGATTTTTAATGAAGATGATGATTGGCCAATTATCTAAAAAATAATTAATGAATTGGTCAAAGATATGATTATGTTAAAAAATAAACTTAGTGTAGATATTTAATTGATTGTTCAAATTACCGATGATAATATTAGGCATAGAGCAGCAATTAAGATGATGATTGTTAGAATGGCGAATATGGAGTCTAGAGTTAGCCACATGAGCTTGTGCTTATCATGTATGGTTAACTGTATAATAGAAGGTTTTTCTGTGAAATTGAATTGCTCTTGTTCCTCTTCTGATTCTCCAGCTATTATAGTTTTGTTTGCGGGGGTGGTGTCGAATTCGGAATTGGCGGTGACGGTGGTGGGTGATGCTGATGATGATGATAAGGAAGACAGTAAAGATGAATAGATTGTTACAAAATCATAATTATATTTCCACCCCACCCAGTGAACAGTCTCGTAAATGGACTGAATTGTTTGAGTGAGGTACCAGCTATTTATGATCAAGTCGGAAGTACCAATTAAACTTAGTTTTAACTTTAAAGACTTGACGCTCTCAACGGTTCCCTGTGAATTAGTTCTATTGGACATTTTTTCTCAATGGATATTATTTCAAAATAAAAATATTGCCTTCTTTTGCAAGTTACATTGGTTACAACCCTGTTAGCTTTCGTATGGATAGATCCCTGATTTTATAAATATATTTAAAATTGAATCTTTTAAGGTAAAAGTTAATTTCTGTAAAATTTCAATTAAAAATTTAAAACGAACAGAAAGAAAAACTAAGCTTATTTTTTGACATTGTATCTTTTTAAACTCGCTACACACTCAAATATTGGATTTAAAATGTATATAAAGTGTATTTACATTAAATTGTAGTTGCTAACAGCTATGCATATATTTTTAATTAAGTATTTTAAATACGTTGAGTTTTTTCGTATACAGTGCTTTGTAAGTGTGTCTATAACCTTTTTTTAGACAAGATCATAATCTGAGTCAGAACCGGAGCTATCCTTGTTATCTTTTTCCTTTGTCGTGTTTGGGATCATGGTGCAAAGATAAGCCAAAACGATAAATTCACAGAAGAATCGAACCGCAAGATAAACCGGTATTCCGAGTAGAGCAGCCCCCAAATCGTCTGCAGATACGTGACCTTGGTATCTTGCTGCTTGGATGCTGCTGATGATGAGTCCTGATGTGAATGTTACCGGAAGTATGACAATGGTCAGGAAGAGATTGGACATTAGCCAGGTTTTTACAGAGTTTTCAGCTTCGATTGGATCCACGTGCTAGACAATGAAAAAAGATTCATTAAAAGTTATAATAATTTATTTTGATGACGATGAAAATTAATTTTGAAAAAAAATAATACTGTGTGCGTACTCGTTCTGTAGCTTTCACCAAATTGCAATCCACAAGTAGTAGAACGAATAGAGACAATGTAAAAACAAAGTCGAGGAACAATCCAACCGTTTTCATTTCCACGTAGTCACCAGTGATGCCATGGTAGTAGTGCTGCTTTGTATGTTGTTTGTCAACAACGACAACTTTTCCAAATACAATTTCCGGCCCGTTTGAATAATTGTATGACCAAAATGCAAAGATCATTTGGGTACTAATGACCACCAGGATTGTGCCTGTGATGACAGCATCCATCCAGCCAATTGTGTGGACTACCTTTCGAAGTCGTCCTTTTTCTTCCATGATTTCTTTCTTCATTGTTCAATAATGATGACTTGGTTGTTTTAGATTTTAGTAGTAAATATATTTAGAGGTGAGAGGATTATTTAAGATGGAACTGCAATTTAATAAGTATATTTTGTAACAAGAAGGTAAAAAAATACATTAGACAAGTCAGTTGAAATATTGATTTTTAGGTAATGTCTTAAAACATGCAAAGCACACCAGTTTATATTATATCATGATAGAGTTGGTTTTGCGTGGGCAAAAGTGTAAAATGTGTGTATGGTTGAAACGAAGTAGAAAGTATTTTGATGTATATACATATGAGCATGTATCGGCTTCGGCTTCTACGAAGTTTACGAGAGAAAGCACTCATTCAGCTTCTAATGTGAATGAACCCACGCTTGTGTGAATAGCATGAATGGGTTATGAGATGGGATATCTACCTGTACAAAAATATTGACGTGAAGGAAGATGAACAAAGATTTTCTTTAAACAAGCTGGTGAAAGTATTCTGTGGCTTGGTATGAAATACAATGAAAATCAAACGAAGAAAAAAGGCAATATTTAGGATGCTATTAATTTTTTATTTCGATTGCGTAATACAGTTTATATTATTATTGATAACTTAGTACTTATATGTATATGTTTCTAATTATTTATTTACATGAGTAGAATTTGCCGATATTTTAAGCTTAAGACACTGTTTAATTTCATTTACAACCTTATGCCTTGTTAAATGTATTCTTGACATGAATTCTACTAAAAATATATAACAACATACTAGTAACATTAGTAAATATAATGTAATTGGACCTTGAAGCTTTGCAAGATTTATATCAATTTCGTTGGAATTGTCTCTTTTTATTGTATGAGCCAAAAAACCATCTCCGTTCAAATTATTGGAAATACTAAAAAAGTTAATATTTTCCGTTATATTTAAATGTAATTTAAACCGACGGAGTTGGTAAGCTAATGCAAGAACATTTTGATAATCATTTAGTCGTTTCCATATACCAGTTTCAGTTATGCTTGCTAAGCTACTTTTAAGTAAAGGCGCAAGAAAACTTTTCTCAGTAAAACCCCAAAGCTGCAATGTTGTAAATATTTGAGGTTCATTATTCGAAAATTCAATTCGTTTGCCAAATACTTTGAGTAATTGCAAGAAATAAATGTATGTCCAGTCAACAACGACATCTGGGACTGTGCCAAATATCAAAGCCACTTTTCTAAATCTAGTTGTTACGTTCTTTTCAAAAGTGCCATAGAACTCTGTAAATTTAACCCATTGACGTGTTGAACAGCCAATGGTTTCAAACTTGGAGATTTTTCGCCATTTGATGTTATCAGAGTAATCACAATTAATTGCGTTCTGCAACCACGGCTCTCTCGGATCCATCTCATACCATAGTCGTTTCTCAGCTACAATTTCAACTTCATTTTGAGCCCAAAGACTTTTAAAAGTTATGGGAATGTAATCAGGTGTAATTGACGTGGTAAGATTGGTTATCAAAGTTGATGTTAATGAACACTTCAAAAGCATTGATGATAGTATCCATGATAAAAGTAAGTATTTTACCATTTTTTTGCTAGCCCTCAGCTTAGAACTAATGTTCTGCTCCAAGAATGTAGCGATCAACATAAATAGAATATTTTTTATGCCGTAAAACTGGTACAGTAAAAATATCAAGACTACAATGATTATGCTTCCCTTTAGCACAGTTTTCCAACTTATTGAGTTTACCATGAAAAATAGATCAGTTCCCTGCATTATTTCGTCTGGGGTAACTAATGTTGAAAACTTATATCCAAACTGTTGAGCTCCAACGGAAAACAAAAATTTACCCTCGTACCTGGCTTTCTCAGGTGCCATTATGGATATTAGCTTTGTTACTTCATCGTAACAGAGAATATCAGTACAATTCCTGTGAGCAAGCAAGATGTACAAGGAACACATTTCGGTTTCCTTATTTGAAATAGACATCAAATGAGGAGAAAGTTGACGACTGAATTTGTCACAATCATTTATTATTGACCTTGGTGTTTCTTGTGGAAAGTAGTAGTCCATTCTCGCATGCAAATCCCTGTTGTGGTGTTGCCAATATTTTTCAATGCTCATAGTGTTGCCAATTTTGATAAACTTCACTTGAAATGAGCCACCTTGTCCAATACCATCAACTATGCTTGTTATATATGTTTTCTTGATTGTTTGAGAACCTTGCTGAACTACGATAACAACCGGAACAGACCAGGTCCATACTGACGCTCTGGTAATTGCTTCAGCAGATTGAAATGAATTATGGTCTGTCATAACTAAACAAACTACAGCTGGGATATGTGGATTTTGTGCAAACGGAAGTCTATAATATAAGCGGACTAATTTGTTGATTTGTTCGTTCTCAAACTTGCTAACCCTATACATATGCGCAACTTGCACAATATAAAATCGAATATTACTATATAGTTTTAGATATGGCATGTATGTTTCCAAAGTTCTACAAAAGGTTATATTGGAATTTAAAATTGGACTAGTACTTTTTGTTGAAGTTAGAATGTCATCTGTACTAATGCTAGTGTCCCAATGATGGTGAAGTAAGTCTATAAAATGAAATGTGTGGTTTGGAAACAGTTCAATCAAGTTTGCTTCAGTTTTGTGTAAAATGATACTAGAAACGTTCGAAAGTGCCAAAAGTTTTAAAACATGCAGTAAAGCGAATTGAAGAGAACCTCCGAATGCCATTGGATTAACAATAGAGTAGTGCAACTGGTCACCTAGTGTAAAGTAAATATTCCAAAGGTACTGTATTCCGACTGATTTAAAATGAAATATCTCTTATTGATAAGTTGATATAAGATAATGTAAACTTTTATTTAATTTTATAAACAAAGTTATCTTAAATTGTGTTTTGAAGTTTTCTAAGGATTGCTCTATAATTAATGCATACACTTGTATACACCTTCTGAAGCAACCAAGTGTTTTTCGTTTTGATTAGTAATTTCAAAATATCCCTTTTATTTCGACCCAATCTAATTTTTATTTGATTGGGTTTGTCCCAATTCAAATACAAATTATGGCATTATCTTTTTAATTTAATGTCACTCAAGCGAAGGGTTCCTAAATAATCTATCAAATCTGTATGATACTAAGTATAGTAAGGTAAGGTATATGAGAGCTTAAAATGTTGTCAGAGGTCAGAGAAAACCACAATTGAAAGAGACAGGATGGGTGTTGTTTTTCATGGTTATCATTAGTCTTGAAAATTCTCAATTATCAGCAAATAGTTGGCAGCTTTTGAATGACGTAGACAATTTTAGTTAAGATCAAACCCTTGTTTTTCACTAGTTGATCTTTCAAGATGATATCCAACTTTCGTTTAACTATATCATGTGCAAAATTCAACAGTAAACCAATGTAATATATATTGCTTGAAGCCACTATAATGTATATAGTCAAACATCAGTAGTGGTTATATTTAATTTAAAAACTCAAGGACAGAAAGAAAAACATGCTGAAGTCGATACTTGCTGAGGCTTCGTTTCCAGCTATGTATTAACCTGAGAAACAGTAAAATATGATGCTGATATTTAAACAGTACTAAAATAATGAACCTATTATGCCAGCAAATTATCTCAATAAAAAATCTAACGAAAATTTACGAAACAAGGACAAGAGATGAAATCGACTTTGCATTAAACTTTCTCAGTTATATACTTCTCATTCGTTTTATCTTATTTTTGTGATCAAAGATTACAAAAAACTTCAAATATGTTATTAAGTTTTCTCATCTCCATTTCTTCATTTAGATGTGAACGCAAGAAATACATCTACAGCTTGACGGCGATATTTATAGTCATGTATACGTTTATTATGCAAAGTTATATTTTAAATTGAAAGCCAAAGACATTATCCATACAATCCTATTAAAATAATATGATTATGCCAGTCATTTCAAAATCAAACATAATTAATCACTTTCTAAATATATACCTGCCGAAGCCAAGTTTGACGAAAACATCGACATTCTAAAAATTTCTTCGAACATCAAACAAGCTTAAATACAAGAGTCCTGCAAGCATTTAAGAGCATACACCAAATAACGTGAAAACTTTTTCAAGGACAACGGTTAATATTCAACTGAATTGTAAAGTGATTTCTAGTAGTATTTAAATTGGCACGATATTTATAAAGCTGTTCCTATCATGTTGTCTCAAAGAGCAATCAAGTTAATTGGTTACCGTGTTGCCTCAACTAAATTCTGTTTACAAACACTATTCGGCTGGGATGAAAAACGGCTTGAGATCACACCTGCAAATTATTACTTCAGAATAAACTGGTAAATGTTATGATTCTTGTCAATAAACAAAATTAATTCCTTTAATTTCTTGAATTCGAAATAATTTTATTATTTTAGCTATTGGATGATTCCCTGCCTGTTTCTCTTCTGTCTCATGCATATGCTTCATTTCTATACTGTAATAACTGAGGATGAAAACGAACTTGATCCATTAGCCTTCGCTACAACCATAATTCAATGGGGTGAAATAATACTTTCAGCTGTTATGATGGTACTAACTTTGGTTGTTATCAAGCACAAGGATGACCTGCTATATTTTATAAACCAGTTGATAAAATATAACAACTACATTCTAAACTTACGCAAATTGCGTCACATTCCCGAGGATCCAATATACCAGAAAAAAATGCTTGAAGGGGATGTGTTGTCTTTAGTGACAGTATGGTGCTGTACAGCAGTAGCATCAGGAATTTGTGTATGTGTCATGTGTCCAATAGAACCTTGCCACGTAATTTATAAAGACTGGCTAGATATTGTCATTAAGGTAGAATTCAAATATATCCCATTCTTTGTGATAGCAACCTTAATACTTTACAGCTATTTAAATATTGTATTTTATATTGCGGTGGCACTCATATTCTTTCACAATGTTATCACATCTATTTTATTAGACATTACACCTACAAATTATGATAGATGTGATAAAAGTGGAAAATGCTACATAATGACACCAACTTGGCAGTTGATCGAAGACACTGAAGTCATCAATTTTTACAGAACACTGCAACTTTTTAACGTTTATTTAAAATATTTTATGGCGAGCGTTTTGGTATCACTGCATCAAGTTGCCTGCTTGAGTAGTGCTGCAATTTTAATTTATTTTGGAATCAAATACCAGTCTGTAGTTTTACAGCTTGGTTATTTTGCATTTATTGTTTTAGGGGGATTGGCAAGTTGCCCCTTTATACTCATTTACGTTGAAAGTATCATTTGTGGAGATTTGGTTGAGGAGTCACTTGAGTTTAGAAAAATTTCAAAACGGTTAGTAAAAAGGAGAACGGTTTTCACTAAATTTGCAAAAAGCTGTGTACAGTTCAATGTACCCTATGCATATCCATTTTATAGTATTAATAAGGATACATTAGTACAATTTACCTGTCATGTAATAGATTGCACTATTAATTTGTTGTTGTGGTAATAAACTTCATAACGATGAATAAAGTTGTACTGTAAAAAAGTCTATCAATGTCGAGAATGTCAACTTTTTGACAATATTTTAGTTGTAAATACAAAATGTGGGTATATTTTTGCATGAAAAATTTATGACAAAGCATATTATATTATGCATTGATGAAAACTGGTCTAATAGCTCGCCATATTTTCGCCATCTCCTTCAACACGAACGAGTGACCTTTCTCTTTCCAAAGGTCTTTGAGATTTTGGCTCCGAAATATGAAAAGCACTACCCAGGTAACCAAGACGAGCTGAAAGGCATCTGCTACAGAGACTTACCTGTCCACAAAATGATTCACTTTCACTATCCTCCTAATGGAAAATTACTACTAGTTGCTGCTCATGAGCTAACTGGAATAATGAAATGCCGCTTGGTGTGCCCTTCGTGGAATAGGGCAATTCAACATTATTATGAGGATCCGAAAAAGCCAGGTGGTGGTCTTCACTTTGAAATGAAATATGATCGGAAACGAAAAAAATACTACTGAGTGGGGGTATATTTTAAATGATTATTATACTTATTGCAGATAATTTAATTTGTATTTAAAATGTATTGATATGTGTTTTTTTCAAGGGGTTTAGAATTCTGGAAAAACTGTCGATTTGACCAATACTTCGACGCGGAAATTCCACAAAAGTTTTCTGAGCATTTTGAGGAAACTCATCATTTAAAAAAGCATCCTTTCATTGGAAGATCTGTGGTCATTCAAACTGGCCTTTTAAGTGGCTGTTACATGGAAGCAGGAAACGAGCCAATCTTTTCAAATGAATTAGATCAAGAGCTCACAAAGTTTGCAGAAGAAGTGTGGTACTGCAAAATAAGGATCGTTTTATTTGACATGCCCGATCTTGACAAATATCGGCAGGTTTATTTCAGATTGAAAGGGTGGTTAACTTTGATGCCAAATCTGAGGGTCCTATGTCATTTGACCGGACGACACTTTACATAAACGACAGAAGGCCGGAATTTTTAGAAGGGACGACACTTTACATAAAATTTAATTTTATGCATATTATCCTAAAACTGGGCATAACTAGCTTCTGTACCAGAATTTCATTCGGAGAACTCAAGTTAGCATCAAAAATTCCCAAGTTGAGAAAAAGAATTTACGATTTATTGACAGCTCAAAAGGAAATGACAGCTCATAAGCTCCTAGTTTGTGATAGTTTCATATATTTAGAAAATTCCAAATGCAAAAATGCTACTTTTTTGTGTGATCATGATCATCGAACGAATGGGTTTCGAGGATAATATCACGTTGTATAATTTCAACAAAGAACTGTGTACGTTTTCAAGTTACAAAGTGACAAAAAGTAAGCATGAAAGGCATCAACCAAATCCTGAGAACGTTAAAAACACGAAATTTTAACTGCAACGAGAATTGTAGCGTCGAACAATCGTCATATTACAATTAACCAAGTTGTAATTGAATTATGAAACGACATACAAATTGTATATTGTATAGAATGTAATTTTTCTGAATTTCATTTTTTTAATATGTCTTCCGGTCATATGTCGTTCTTTAAATATTTCATTTATGGAAAATGTCGTCCGGTCATATGTCTTCCGGTCTTCTGTCGTCCGGTCATAAAATTCCGGTCAAGTGACGGTACACGAATCTGAGGACTCTGAAAATTCACCAAATATTTCGGCTTTGCGACGGTGAAAAGGTTGCCGATTTTTCAAAAGATGATCTCATTCCTTTTGTGGAAGAACTAATGGAAAATCCTCCGCCCACATTACAACATTTGGAATATCTTGATATTGACAATTTAATAGCTACCATTTTCAATACACTAGTTCGTCAAAACGGACACATTTCTGAGTTGCAAATGAAAAAGGAACTAGCTGAACAGGAAGCCTATCAATATGACTTGGATTACGCATTATCCTCACTCCCAAATCTAAAGATGTTGGGTATCCACTCGTTTACAGAGCATGATCTGATCAAATTAGAGAAGCTCTGTGGTGCATTGCAGCTGGTAAAATTTCAGCTGACTGAACCCCACGGAACTCTATTTTATTTGGGAAGGTTACTGGGTTTGGTGAAAGGTTCAAGTGAGACGCTGACTGATTTGGTATTGGAGTTGCCGTTTGTTGGGAATAAGGAAGAAATGGATATTTTGCAGCTGTCCAAAAGTGAAGATGTACTGCATCTGGGTGATTTGGAAAAGTTGGAGCGATTAATGGTGGTCTGTCGATATTATCGCTTGAAGTCTGACCCACAATTGAGAGAAAGGATTTTCAAGCAGTTGGAATTGATGGTTTCCCCAAAACTTCAAATAGTATATATTAATGATGAGGATGAGACAATTTTATTGTTTGAACGAGAAGTCACCCAAGACAAATGTCCTTGGAAGTCTTTTAAGGTTTTGGAAATGATTAAAATTTGAACACAGGCACTTGTATCAAAATCTGTTGCTCATTAAGATTGAGGGAGAGAAAATACATTTCTGCTAAAAACTAACAAATGTGCTGACTGGATCTGAATTTCATTGTTATTTTACGTTACCAAATATGGTTTTTAAATAAGAAGTATAATCCCTTTTACAGATTTTGTGATTGTGTATACCACGCACACGTAGGTATATATGTATATGTAAAAATGTCATCTATTAGTTTTGTCATATATGTATTTTGAAAAAAAAAATGTGTCAAATCCCCGTACACGTTTTAAAATTAACATACGTCAATTAATGACAATCTTTTTATCATAGCTAAACTCGAAGAAAATATACGAAATGTAACAAAAAATGAAGCATATGCTTTGAAATAAAGAATTTACATGAAGTTAAAAATTGTGGGATTTAATTAGTCGCGAACATTGACTTAAAGAAATTTGAACATTTATTTTCTTTACAATGTAAAATATATGAAATTACATGATAAATTACATGATAAATGATGATATATAAATATGTATGTACTTTTACTATGCAAATAATTTTTTAAACGTTACTAGCCAACCTTGGTCACTCTTATGCTATGTATTTATGGATTAAATAATACAATCGAAGTAACCGTTAAACTGTTCCGAGACACATTTTTTTCGATGTTTCTACGGAAATTGACATATATTTAATATTACAGTTCTGGGAGAGTGTGCAAATATAATCAATCGCCTATTGGATTTTCATGCAAAACAAATCATTTTAATGCTACTATTCATTGTATCATTTTAGTTATATGAATACTATTTTTATACACATTCTTGATACAAATTCTGCTATAAACGCAAAAAACGACAGTAATAACATTAGTAAAAATAATATTATGGGACCTTGAAGTTTGACGAGGTTTGTATCAATTTCATCACGAACATCTCTACCTAAAGCATCATAAAACCCACTTCCCTTCATATTATACATATACAACACTAAGAAAAAATATGTTTTGGGTAATATTTAATTCCAACTTATATCTCCGAAGCTGGTATGCCATTGCAAGAACATTTCGATAATCATTTAGTCGTTTTTATATGTCACTTTCAGTTCAACTTTCTAAAGTAATTTTAAGTAAAAGTGCAAGGAAACTTTTTCAGTAAAGCACCATAGTTGGAATGTCATAAATATTTGAGGTTCATTATTTGAAAATTCAATTCGTTTGCCAAATACTTTAAGTAAGTACAAGAAATACATGTAAGACCAATCAACAGCAACATCTGGGACGGTACCAAAAATCAATGCAACTTTTCTAAAAATAGTTGACATGTTCTTTCCATTAGTATCGTAGTACTCTGTGTCCTTAATGCATCATTATAGCATCTCAATATGCCCCGTTAGGATTTTTCGGTTGTCATGGCAGTTTTGTTTGCAAAAACTTAATTTGTGAGCGCTATGAACGATTTTTGGAAATGTCTTAACCCTTACCTGTCAACAAAACTGCGCTCTATAAGCTAGTACTTTCAGTTTTATTTAAAGACATCTGTGTGTAAAGTTAAATAAAACTAAAGGTACCAGCTTATAGAGCACAGTTGGCATTTAAGTTTTTTCACATTTTCAAAAAATCATTCATGGCGATCACACAATAACTTTTTGTAAAACAAATTTAATTTGTGAGCGGCATATATAATAGACAATATAATAGACAGTCCTGAATCATGATAAATGGAACAATTTTGTGGTAATCGTCATCACCTTAAAATTTAGACTTAAAGCATATTAACATAAGCGTGCTAACTTTAAAAGTCCAAAGTAGTGGCTTTTTGGTCCCATACCCACATCGATCATAGAAAGTTTTATTCTAAAATTTAAAACAATATTAGTGTTGCCATCAACGTAAAGGAATTTAAGAAAATGGAAGAGGTTTCTAAATAGTTGAATCGCGTTTATTTTAGTGGTTTGAAAATTAAAGCTAAAATCTTTTGAAACTGTGAAAATTGTAAAATTCAAAGTGCAAGTCATAGAAAAAATTTCAAAAATGACATTTCAATTCAGAAAATTGAATTGAATTGACTGTTGAATTGAAGGTTTAAATTTAATTGTTGAAAACTGATATTGACTGGCACATTCGAAGGTTTAACCGTCACCACTTAGTAACTATTTAATATCGAAAGCATTAACATTTCAAAACTGTTCCTAAAAAGAAATAGTTTTCAAAAAAAATCGAATAGGTGTTACGACTTCGTTTACCTTACAAATAAGGAAACTTTAATAAAATTTACCAATTCCGCAAAAGATTACACTCGTACCTTGTGGTTCTGATAGGAACCACGCATGACGTGAATTGTACAAGGAAAACCTGCATAAATTACGTACGTTTAAATTAAAACGTTTTCGATAAACGTAATTTTCATGATTCACATCGTAAAATTGAATGCAATGTTGGCTTATACATAAAGCTTGATTGATTTATGATTAATCGTGATCTACGTAATATCTTTTCTGATCTTTGTTCGTTTACACTTTATGCAATTGTTTTAATGCAATAATGTAATTTAAAAAGAGGATAATGCGCATTTGAATTTTAATAAATTACGTAATCGTACATACTCACCATTTGAAATGTATGTTTACAAGTCTACCATGACTAATTGGATTACCTGAGATTTTATCACCACGTTTATCGTGTTTGTAGATAAAAACGTTTTTAACCGGTGATTCATTATTGAATACGCAGTGTGTAAAAATAATCTAATTATGACTAAAGCATAAAAGTGCTATGTGTATCAGCTCGACATCAAATTTAACGTTTTTGTGGTCCAAAAATAGAAGAAATCATACAATTTAAAACAAATGCAGACCAGTTTGCCACAGTGTTTCAATTTGAACGTTCGAGAGAAGAAGAACTGTGAAACTAAAAGTTTATCGATCCACTTCAACTTAAAAATTTACCCTTTTCAGATACCACTTTCAAATTAGTTTCTTTTGCGCTATTAGTGATAACAAAATAGCAAAATGAGCTATAAGCCAGAACTATTGGGCTACTTCGTATTGCCACATGACGGTAGTGAGGGATTTGCTAGCACGTCACTGCAAGAATTAATCGAAAAAGAGTACAAAATTCCATTTCTAGATAATGGCCGACTTCAAAGCTTAAAAAATCTTTCTGGTGTTGAAAGAAAAACAATTGATCACATTGATTTACCTGCTGGACTCGATAGAAACATTGGCTGGTCCCCAACTTCTAGATTTTTACACCAAATGTCTGACAAGCTGTCTAGCTTAATTCCATCAAACAAGTAACTCAAAAAAGAACGAAACCACGAAAATAATTTTTATATTTAATTAAATTAAAACACGTATGTAAATTTTTTTACCCGTTTAGATTAATTATAACTACAAATCGTGTAATAATGACGGAGCTTATTAAATTTTGTAATCCAAGAAACTCAAGTGATCTTACTCTGAAAACTAAGCTAAAAGATCAAGAATTCGGGAAAGAGTTATTGATTTCACACGTAAAAGGACGTCAAACTAAACAAGTCAGCAGTACAAAGCAGGATTCAAAAAAATTTGGATTGCAATTTGAATTATACGTCACCAATGGTATACCAGATGATCAACAAAACGTGAAAAAAGATGCCACCCTGTTCTCCATACACTGCCTTAAAATCGGCGAGATTTGTTTTATCTACGAAGCAGACATTGATGCAGTTCAGTACACCATAAATGGCATAAATGGCAATAGTACAGTTTCGATTTTTGAGGTCAAAACGAACAGCAATAGAAAACAAATAGAAGAAGCTTTCAAGGAATATTCTAAATGCAAAATAAACGAGCTTTCTTCTAAAAAGCAAATTGAAAGGTAAATCAAAACAAGGTTATAAAAGTAAAGTTGTCAGAATTATTTTATTGCAAGTACCTAAATTTTATAATTTTTCAATATACAATTAGATCATTAAATACACTTGAAAAAATGTCCAAGGATCTTAAATTTGCTTTACCGTTGTATCAGGGAGAGCTTGGAAATGTGCACCAATTCATTTATGGTTTCCACGGCAAACAAAGCCAGGGTTCTCAATCCTTCGTTAGTGCAGGGGAATTTAACTGCTATCCCGTAAATAAAATTCAATATTAAATACATTAAATTAGCTCATATTGGTTATGTTCTTCAACTTTTTTTAAAAAATATTTTAGGGAACTGTTCTAAACCGGGCTGCTTCAAACCTTGATGAACATTTTGTTCAGCTCCTCAGTGGCACTGAACTTCTGTCACCTGATTCTAATTTAAGATGGGACGACTGGGATGAGTGGAAACTTTCAAAGGATGACAACTATGTGAAACTTGAGAAAAATTCGGTAAGAATAATTTCTATGATAACTTTTCACAGAATTAATTACATATTAATAGTTGAAATAATTTTGATGAATTTTTAGAAAATATTTGGGAAAGTGGAGAAATGGAATACAGCATGAATAAGTGAACTGATAGCGTACTATTATAAACAAATTTTAGACTACTGCACTAGAAAATAATGTATTTGAAATTGAATCTAAAATAAAATCATGTATATGTTTGGCAATTCATGTATTCTCACGACAACAGTAACGTCGAACTAATAACAACTGAATTCTTTCATGCCTATTCGTAGTTAATTAAATATGCTAATTGTAAGGGGCGAACATATTATAAGAATAATGATAAACCATAAAGTATTTACGTTGTGAATGTAACTGTTTATTTTGTTTATATTTTGTAAATACGTCATATGTCATTATTCATGAATTGATTTCATTTTCCAGGTCACAAATTGTCTTTAATAAGATGAGCATACACACAAAAATGACACATGTGCTCTAGATGAAAAAAACATTGAAGTTTTAGTAAATTGAGAAATTAATATTATATATCAATTTACGTTGAAAGTATCATTTGTGGAGATTTCTGTAAGAGTCATATGATTTTAAGAAAATTTCAAAACGGATAGTAAACAGAAGAATAGTCCTTTGCAAAAATCTGTGTTACTATTTAATGTATCCTGTGCATATCGAATTTATAGTATTGACAAAGGATATCCTGAAACTATCTGAACCTTATTGCTCCCTACTTTGGACTTCGTTGAACTCCTCAGTAAAATAGGACTTCTGTTGTCTGAATATGGTTGAACATTGAACAATTACGATGACTGAAAACTTGATGAGTGGAAGAAATCATAGAAAATTATTAGGAATATAAAAAACTGGAAACGAGTATGAATAGGTGTACTGTTAGCAAAACTTTATAGACCACTTCCTGTAAGTTTTGATTTAATGTTACATAATAGAAAGGTAACGTGTTGTAAATTGAAACGAAAATAAAAGTAAACCATGTATATTGACAAATTGTATATTCTCTTGAAAGCAGCAAAGCATCAACGAAACATGAATAATTTCAGTCCCAAATGACTTTATGTTTATTTTCAGTCCCAAAAATAAATATTTTGCTTGTAAAATGACTTTCCATTTCAAGTAATACACAATTTTGTAAAATGTAAAAGTGCTCATCTTTAATATGCCTAATTATAGTCTTGATCTGGCATCCATGAGAAAAGGAGCTCAAGTTGCAAGGCTCGTAAAACTGGTTTGTTAAAATGGCTTTCAACAGAAAGGCTGTTAAAATGAATAAAAGCTATAGTAGTATT
>JAQFZG010002413.1:0-16727 GCA_034695465.1 Entomobrya nicoleti
GACGTCGTAAGCATATTTTTGCAATTTGGTTAATCGACGTATGTGAAAAATATTTTTTTGGTCAAATGTCGTGCTTCCAGTAGCAAGGTGATTTTCTTCGAAAAAATACAAATTTGGTGCACCGTCGTTTTGGCGAAACGTCGGACAATCGTGGAACCCACGTGTTGAAATAACTATAATTAAAATAACCCAGTAGCTTGAATACGTAAAATGAGTAATTTGTTTCGATATAACCAAAGATTGTTATATATGGTATTTCATAAGGGTTTAAAAAATACTTATTATAGCTTTAATTGGAAGTTAATTTTCAGTCTTCAAGCTCAATTCAGCAAACAAACTATATTTGAGACGTATATATTATACATTATACTCTCAATTTGAAATATACAAGTATGCGTTCTAAACTCACATCATGACTCGGTTTTCGAATATATAATTAAAAAGGCAACACAGACTTATAAGCTGTTCAATTCTTTAGAACATGGATTTGGCAAGTCTCTTCCTATTTATTTGGTTATATACCATGCTGTCCTAAATTAAAAACATGTTTTTCTGACGAAAGCGTCAAAAACAGAAATCTAAGTAAACGCGAAAACTGTTTAAAATCGAAGATTCCTTTGATATATTTGTTATTCGTGTTTTAATTTTCAAAACTAAACGTATTCATATACGAAGCTTTGTTCACAAGAAATCAAAATGATTCTCGGCGAAAATTTTCTGCAAATTCTTATCAAAGCCAATATAATGTCACCAATAATTTGTGGCCAATTATTTACCTTTAATCCAAAAAATCACAAATTTGAGTTGATTAATAAACCAGTAGCCATGACTGGGTTTACGATTCGATGGATTATAATCCTGTCCATTTCATTCACCTTTCTTATTCGAACGATAAAGTTAAAACTATCGGATAAGGATACTGTATTCGATACTAATGCTGGCATTATGATGTTCATTTGTGCTCTTACGGCTTCGGAACGATACAGACTTCGATCTACTTTTCCAGAAGACTATTTGGCGTTTTTTAACGGTGCAATCGGAATCGAGAGCAAATACATTAGTGGTAAGTTGTATGCATATCAAAACATCAGATACTTTATGTAAATCTAAATGTTTGGTAATAATTTTTAAAGGGACTCTAACAAAAACTTCAACAAAATCCAAAATGGCAAAAATTGTTCTAAGGGCAACCTATGTATTTTGTAAATACTTTTTCTCTTTTGGAATCACCATTGCTTGTGGTCTTAATAGCACTATACCATTCAATACTGTATGGACACTTGAGCATGTTGTTGGTTTACTGAAACCCAAATCCCACTTTTTGAATCTAATTCTAAAGGGACTAGTGCTCACGCTAAATTTCACCATTTGGAAAATATTAACAGTTCAAGGATATTTGTTAGTTGTTGATATGCTTATTGGTATACTATCGGTAACATTCTGTCAACAGATGGCGCACAGGTAATTAAATAGTCGTTTTGAAAGCTATTTAACTTAATCTATATGAAACTAAATTTTGTCATGTCTTGATTACTTTTTAGAAAAATATTGTTTGAAATTCAAAATCAGCAACTTGTGCATTCGAACAACAAAGCGTTTATCAATTCTCTAATTGTCAAAATAAGGGAGACTAATTTACTAGCTGAAATGTGCAACGCTGCCATGCAAACCCTGTTTTTCTTCCTTTTACTCACCAGTGGCATCTGTCAAATGTGTTCCGTCATTGCACTATTTAGCCCTGGGTCACTGCCCTTTTTAGTCAACATATTTTTCATTGCTGTCACAGTTCAGTCAATTTTAGTAAATTTGGTCTTGTACGGGTTTGCGGGAGATGTTCATGAAACTTCCAAAGTTTCACTGGAGAAACTCAGGCAAGTGGTAAGACATGAAAGCTTTAAAAGCTTCCAACGAGAGCGGAAATATTTTGAGCGTTGTCTTGTTTCATTTAAGCCCACAAGAATTAGATTTGGATTGTCAAACTTTATAGAAAAACGCACTCCAGCAATTTTTCAATTATTTTGCGTAGAGCGCATAATTGATCTGCTTTTGAGCTCTAGATATAAGACATTGCATTAAATTTTCATTGTAAAATAGTAGACAGAGGTAAATAATAAAGTCTCATGAAGCTTAGTGGTGAGGTCTTTGGGCGTACTTGATGGTTGTATCTTTCGTGTAATTTGGTTTACTTTATTTTGTATTGATTTGCTGGGATTAAGTGTGCTTTTTTAATCACTGTTTTTATTTGGTGTCCATAGTAAATTAGGATACTAAAAAGAAACCAAATCGGATTTACTATAGTTTCTAAGCATATCTCTGAGAACTAGCGTCACTATTGAAAATAGCAAATAAGACAAACAGATTTATACATTACAACTTCTTAAAATAGTTTACGTGATTTAATTAAAGATCGTTAGATATGTTTTTGATTAAGATTACTTATGACATTATCTAGAATTTCGTTTTAGGGTAAAACTTATTCAAACTGTCAAATGGCTATCGTAATAAAAAAATATACAAAATATTTAGTCTGTAAAATCATATAGAAAACTTGACACTCCCAACGTGTAAACTTTATTGCATTAAACGTATGTTAGATGTGCTGTTATTACTAAACGTATATTTTATGAAATTAAATAATACAAAAAATCCATTATCAAGTCCGGTTGATTTTGGAGGCATGAACAACACTGATGGCTTAGAAACAAACTATAATGAACAACCGAAAGGATGGGTTTAGAAATAAGACAACTTTTAGGAGGATCGCCAGATGTGCAAAACAATTATGTGCTGACGTCAATATTACATGGTAAGGTTTTTCTCAAATATAATTACATCCGTTATGCCAAAATAAGTTGCTTAGTTACCCGTTTTCAGTTAAATATGTATATTAGATGATTTGAAAAGTCCCAAGAATTGCAATGTAAGCATTAAATAGTTTGTCATATTTCATTTTATTATTAAACCATACTGTCATATTTCAGAACTGTATTTAACTGCAAAATGATACCTTGCAGTATTTTTGAGTAATATCATGACTTGCGTCAATAATAATCTGTTCTGTGTAATAATAGTAAGTGATAAAAATTACAACGATACAAACTTATCTATACACAATGCAAATGAGAAATTGGAAACGTAGCCGACAATCATTTTTGAAACTTTTCCGAGAGGTTTACAGGCACAACTACGTATTATAAAACCTTAGCAATTATTATAAAGAATACCTACTTATTGTTAGTAGCAAATCCTTACTCGAGTATTTAATAAATATAAGACAATCTTACTGCCCACTCTACTTTATATGACAGGAAATTGGCAAGTCGGCCATCAAATTTTAGCTGTTTTAATTATCGAAATTTAACTTATTGACTACACTTAAAATAGAAACATTAGAAAATATCACAACATCTTTAAAATAATTCGCACAATTTTTCCAGTCTGGCATTACTCAAAAATCCAAGCTTGCTTATAAAAACCCAAACAAAAATGATCGTTGCCGAAAATTTACTCGAAGTACTTATCAAGGACAATGCACTATACCCAAAAATTTGTGGTCAGCAATTTACATTTGTCCCAAGATTCCAAAAATTTTCACTCCTTGACAAACCCAGAGCCATCACAGGATTCAAAATTCGCTGGATTCTCCTTCTAATTATTTCTTCCACCTTTCGCATTCGATTTATCAAGCTAAAAATCTCAAATAACTATCAATGCACAGTTTTCGAAACAAATGTTAGCATAATGATGTTCTTCATTAGCTTGACGACTTCGTAACGTTAGAGAATTCGTGGGACATTTCCTGACGACTTTTTGGCCTTCTTGAACAGCGCATTGGAAATCGAGAGTAGATACGTTGGAGGTACCGGCAATACATGCAATTGAATTATAATTCGAATATTTGAAATGTATTTTTTTTAATATATTGCTTTTGTACAATTTCTAAAGTGGCTGCTATGCAAAAATCACTGAAATCGAAAATGGCCAAGATCGTAGTAAAAACAACATACGTATTTGGCAAATACCTTTTCTCTACTGGAATGACCATAGCTTGTGCACTCAAAAGCTCCTTGCCATTCAATACAGTCTGGACACTGGAAAAAATTGTTGAAACTTTAGATTCCCAACATGTTTACTTGAAAATAGTTCTAAAGGGACTATTGCTAATATTAAACTATACCATTTGAAAATTGATAACTGTACAAGGTTATTTACTTATTATTAATTTGCTTATTGGTGCACTATCGGTAACGTTTTGTCAGGAAATGGCGTTCAGGTAATTCAACAATTATATTTAAAATAATTCATTATTCGACAACTAATTATTTTTTGCTAATTATTTGTAGGAAAATATTGTTTGACATTCGAAAAGCAGATAATAGTCCATTTGACAAAGAGTTCATTAACTCTGCAATGGTCAGAGTAAGGTAAACTAAGTTGTTAGCTGAAATTTTTTGATGATGCCATGAACGTTCCTTTTTTCTTCGTATTAATCACCAGTGGGGTCGCGCAAATCATTTCTGTTGTTGCCCTTATAACACAAGAGAACCTCCCTTTTCTTGTGATCATATTTTTCATTACAATGGTTGACCAGACAGTTCTCGTGAATTTGATTTTGTACGGATTTGTTGCAGATGTTCATGAAACTTCAAAACATTCGTAGCAGAAGCTGAAACATGAGGTAAGATATTGGCATTTTAGGAATTTCCCAAAGGAACGCAGATGCTTTGACCGTTATCTTGATTCTTTTCTAACAACAAAATTTTCTCCAAATACTTATCAAGGCAAATGAAATGTCTCCAATAATTTGTGGTCACTTGTTTACTTTCAATCCAAAAAGTCACAAGTTTGAGTTGGCAAACAAATCAAGAGCCAAGATTGGATTTATCATTCGTTGGATTATACTTCTATTCATTTCATTCACCTTTATTCTTCGTTCTATAAAGTTAATACTGTCGGAAAACCACGGTGATACCATATTCGATACAAATGGCAGTTTAATGATGTTCGCTTGTGCACTTACGGCTTCGGAACGATACAGACTTCGATCTACATTTCCTGAAAACTATTTGGCATTCTTTAATGGGGCAATTGGAACCGAGAAAACATACGTTACAGGTATAATAGTACACATTACACAAAATAGATATTTGAAGCTTTTTAATTCATATATTTGGTGTAATTGTTTTTTTTACTTTTAAAGAAATTCCCACTAAAACTTCGATAAAATCAAAAACGGCAAAAATTGTACTAAAAGCCACATATGTGTTAATATGCCGAAATATATCTTCTACCCTGGAATCACAATTGCTTGTGCTCTTAATAGCACCATACCATTTAATACAGTATGGACACTAGAATTTGTTTGAGGGCTACTGGCATCCAAATCACCATATTTGAATATAGTTTTGAAGGGAATATTGATTACGCTAAATTTCACCATTTGGAAAATATTAACTGTTCAAGGATATTTGTTGGTTGTTGATATGCTTATTGGTGTACTCTCGGTAACATTTTGTCAAGACCAATTTTGTCAATTTACACAGGTAAATTAATATTTTTTTAAAGTTTTTTTTACGTAAACCTAAATTTGCTCATATCTTATTTTTTTAGGAAAATATTGTTTCAAATTCGAAATCAAGAACTTGAGCAACTGGACAACAAAGCATTTATTAACTCTGCCATTGTGAAAATCCGAGAAATTTATTTGTTATCTGAAATGTGTAACGATGCTATCCGATCTCTGTTTTTCTTCTTTTTTGTCACCAGTGGCATTTGCCAAATCAATTCTGTTGTTGCACTTATTAGACCGGATCTACTACCTTTTATGGTAAACATATTTTTCATATCTGTGACACTTCAATCAATTCTTAATATTTTGATCTTGTATGGATTTGCGGGAGATGTTCATCAAACTTCCAAAGTTTCGTTGGAGAAGCTAAGCCAAGTAGTGAGACATGTAGGCTTTAGAAGGTTTAAAGGGGAAAGAAAATATTTTGAGCGTTGTCTTATTTCATCTCAAACAACTAGAATTCGATTTGGCATGTCAAATTATATTGAAAAGAGAACGCCACCGATTTTTCAGTTATTTTGCGTTGATCGCATAATTGATTTACTTCTAGGTGCTAGATATAAGGTCTAAAATTAAACTTATTGTACTTATTTCAGCATAGACTACCTTTTAGTACGCTAGCTGTTAGCAACTGTGTATTATTTAAAACGAATGTTGTAACAAAAATAAAGTTCGTTGAAATATGTTACATTATTTAATCACTTCATCTTATCTGTATCAAATTTCGTATTAAAAATATCATAAAATATCATCAAACCAGGAGCCAGGAGTGGAATTAGGATTCGATGGATTCTAATTCTATACATTTTATTCACCTTTCTTATTCGTTCTATAAAGTTACGACTGTATACGTCTTTACATACAATATTTCCAACAAAATATCTTAAATAGATTCATAATAAATAATAATAATAAAAAAGTCTCAAATTAATTAGTCTTTAATTAATTTATTAATCTTTTCGAATCAAGTTAAAACTCAAAGCTACCCCGTACTTGGGTATTTTATGGAGGTGTGGAAACCACGCGTGTGAAATTACTAATTTCCTAATTATAGTAAACCAGTAAATTCCTGATTACAGAGTTATATTCTTCTTCAGGCATAACAAATATGATTGTGTTTCAGTTATGGTTACAAAGTCTTTTTTGAACTAAATTGGTTCTGTCATGTCAAAAGAAGGCGATTTACTCCACTTTACTTCCGTTACTCACTTTTGAAACAAGAAAAAGGTTTGGTATTTACAACGTAACCAGTCTTTATTGATTGTTTGGTTTAAATTCTGGCACAACATTCTGTCTTTGTGAAAAATAATTGGATTGGGCAGCAAGTATAAAACAAAACATGATTTAGTAATGCCAAAATGTATGATTTAGTATCAGAATAGCTTTCAAGAGAAAATAGTCAGATCACCAGTTATGCAAAAATATTGTATTAAGATACCCATTTTAAGAAGCTGCCAATTAAATTAATCCCAATAAACTAACAAACAATCAAGAAACTCGAATCTGTGTATTTTTGACAACTTGCGTCATTATTGAAATTGGCATAAAACATAAACATGTTTATAAATTGACATGAAAAGTGTGAACTAGTTGACATCTTTTAGTCCAAGATTGTTACATATGCTGTTGAATAAGCGCTTTTATAAGTCGGTCAGGATGTAGGACGGGGCAAAAATCGATAAGGGTCCCCCCTTTGGTGTTTTTTTCAAAATTTCAAGATTTATTTTATTTTTGGTTTAACCAAACCGGGCCTAACCTAACTCTACAAAATTCAACTTGCATTGATTTTTAACCTAACCGAACCAAACCTGACCTAATTAAATGCATAAAAAAACTTTTACCGAATTTTAACCTAACCGAGCCTAACCTAACCTTACTTTACATCATACTATTTTCCTCAATTTTTATGAATTTTTATCAATTTTAAGCTAACTGAGAATAGCCTAACTAAAATAAAGTTTAAAGAAATAAATGAAAAAATAATACCAAAGGGGGGACCCTTATCAAATTAATTTTTGCCCCGTTCTACAACCCAGCCCATAAGTCTTCAATAAGTATTAATTTAAAAATGGTTTTCAGTTGTTAAGCTAAATTCGCCACGGAAAATTTATTTGAGACGTATATTATACACTATACTCCATATTCGAAATGTACAAGTATGTGTTTAAAAACATTCACGACCCTGTTTTCGAGTATATAATTAAAAAAGCATTTCAGACATAACAGCCAGTCAATTCTACAGAACATGAATTTGGCAAGTCAAATTTGTATACAATCGTCATTCTTCCGGATAATCATAAATTAAAAACATGTTTTTATGATGAAAGCGTCGAAAACAGAAATATACGTAAGCACGAAAGCAGTTGAAATGCGAAGGTTCCTATTACATTGGTCTTATTCCTGTCATACATTTAAAAACTAAACTTATTCACGATTCACAAACGAGCTGTTTTTAAACACAAAATCAAAATGATTCTCGGGGACAATTTCCTGAAAATACTTATCAAAGCCAATAATATGTCTCCCGCAATATGCGGTCAACTATTTACGTTTAATCCAATTAAACACAAATTTGAGTTGATAAACAATTCAGGAGCTAGAACTGGATTTAGGATTCGATGGATTCTAATTCTATCCATTTCATTCACTTTTCTTATTCGTTCTATAAAGTTACGACTATCGGATAACCACAAGGACACAGTATTTGACACAAATGCTAGTATAATGATGTTCATTTGTGCTCTTACAGCTTCAGAACGATACAGACTTCGATGCACATTTCCAGAAGACTATTTGGCGTTCTTGAACGGTGCAATCGGAACTGAGAATAAATACATTAATGGTAAGTTGCATGCTATATCAAAATATCATATACTTTATGTACATTTTAAATAATTGTTGTAATAATTTTTTAAGGGACTCAAACAAAAACGTCAATAAAATCAAAACTTGCAAAAATCGTACTAAGAGCAACATATTTATTTTGTAAATACATCTTCTCTTCTGGAATCACAATTGCTTGTGCTCTCAATAGTACCATACCATTTAATACAGTATGGACACTTGAACATGTTGTGGGCGGAATGGAATCCAAATCCATCTATCTGAATTTAATTCTAAAGGGAATATTGCTCATGCTTAATTTCACCATTTGGAAAATATTAACTGTTCAAGGATACTTGTTGGTTGTTGATATGATTATTGGTGTACTATCGATAACGTTTTGTCAAGAGATGGCACATAGGTACTTTTATTAATATTCATTTTAAAGCTATTCAACTTATTTCTACCTTAAACTTATTAAACCTAAATATTGTCATGTTTTTATTGATCTAGGAGAATATTGTTTGAAATTCAAAAGCACGAAGTTAAAGCACTTGACACCAAAGGATTTGTTAACTCCGTAATTGTGAAAATAAGGGAAATTAATTTGTTAACTGAAATGTGTAACGATGCT
This sequence comes from Entomobrya nicoleti, assembly GCA_034695465.1. Lineage (NCBI taxonomy): Eukaryota > Metazoa > Arthropoda > Collembola > Entomobryomorpha > Entomobryidae > Entomobrya > Entomobrya nicoleti. The sequence goes on from JAQFZG010002413.1 coordinate 9,027, forward strand.
ATTCGATCTCTGTTTTTCTTCCTTTTACTTACTAGTGGCATATGTCAAATTTGTTCTGTCATTGCACTCATTGGACCTGAGTCACTACCTTTTCTAGTAAATATATTCTTTACGGCTGTGACAACTCAGTCAGTCTTAGTCAATTTGGTCGTTTACGGATTTGCGGGAGATGTTAATGAAACTTCAAAACGTTCATTGGAGACGCTAAGGCAAGAGGTAAGAAGTAGTTGCTTTAGAAGCTTTCAGAGAGAACGAAAGTATTTGGAGCGTTCTCTTGCTACATTTCAAACAACTAGAATAAGATTTGGAATGTCAAACTTTATTGAAAAAAGGACACCAGCAATTTTTCAATTATTTTGCCTGGATCGCATAATTGATCTGCTTTTGAGCTCTAGATATAAGTCATTACAATAAATTTTGATTACGATTGTATGTTTGGGGAAATCATAAACGTTTTATTAAACCGCAGGGTCTGGTTGAAGTTTGCGCATGCATAAAGCTCTGCATTACTTTTATTTTAAAAAAACTTTTTCTTTGGTTGCCAGGGAATTTTTAGAATAAACTTGTTTCATAAATATTGCTGAAACATAAACAGACGGTACGAGCGGATTATAGTGGACTGTTGAAAGGCAAAAAAAAATATTTTAAATGTTTTCCTGATCCATGTAAAATAACAAAAAAATCAGTTTGGTTTGTAAAAAAATTTTGAAATGAGAACACTGCAGACTTTCCAGAAATATTGTATCGATCGCTTAACTGACCGTTTTTCAAGTACGCTAGCTTTAAGCAAATTTATAAGTATATTTAAAACAAGCCCCATCATATAGTTTTATCAGCACTAGTAATAAAAATAAATAAAATTCAAACTAAAAATTCCAAATCTTAATTTAAGCATATATTTGATAAATAAACAAATATGTAACATTTAAAAAAAGAATTATTGGATTTCTTTAGTTTTACATGACAATGATTACATTTGGTTTATTAAAACTAGAAAATATAATTTTTTTGTAAAAAAAAATTAAAAAAAATTGTTTTGTTTGATAAATGAAACATTGACAAAATATTTCCAAACAAATCATTTTCACAGCTCCACAATATAACAGACGATTTATAGCCTACCGTTTCTGAACCTAATTGAAACTCAAACGTACCACATACTTGTTATTTATGTAAAATTTGTGTTAACCAAGCGCTTGAAATACCTAATTTTTCAAATTATAATAAATCCGGAAATTCGTGATTAAACACAGTTGATTTGTTGTTCAATTATAACGAATACGACTAAATTTAAACATGATCTAGGACTATATTATATTTAGATCTACATGATATGTAGTAAACAAGTTATGTTTGAACTTAGTTGTTTCTGACATGTCAAAATAAGTCAATTTTCGCAATTTCTTTATTTACATTACACAATTTTGAAATACATCTAAAAGGATTTATATTTACAACGTAAGTAATAATTATTTGGTCGTGTTTAGATTTCTGTACATGACACTTAATCTGTGGAATATATGTGTCGTTTATTATTTATAGGCACGTGGTGTTCCCTGTTATTTGTAATCATCGTTTATGCTACTACGCTGCTCCTTGTTGCCTGAGTTTTAGTATTTAAACAAAATTTATTTTATAATATTTGCGAACGATATATTCATTTCTTCTGTTGGCACTTTACCAAAGCCAGATATTATAGCAGTCCACTAATACGTGTAATGTGTGTGTGATGTGTCTCGAATACAGGTTAAAAATTTGTATTAAATTTCTAAAGTTACCAACCTTGTGAGCAAGCTTGCTGTTTTGATTTTTACTCAAGCTCTAATACGCATTGAAGGCTCAGGATTTTTAATTAAACTTGTATTTTATAATGTAGGTTTTATGCTGATTCTGGCAACCTCTGTCGTATATTAAGCGTATTCAAGGGTTTGAAAGTAAACGAGAATAAATCAGTGACGGCAGAGCTATTATCAGGAAAATTAAGCAACCAATCAATATCTGCGTGGATTTGAGAATATATATTTAATAGAAAATAGCAAAAACATGTTTTTGAACACCGCAAACAGTTTTAGAGAACTAATCTTATATCATTATATATGTTCTTGACTAACCATTTACCATAGTTGTACGACTAAAACATTTAAGATTTTATACCATGTAATATATGTTTTTTAGCAATTGTTTTCAAATTATAGTTCATTAACAACTTTGATAGATAAAAGCCGAAAATAGGAATTTGAAATAAATATCAAAACAATAGGTGAAGGTTTCATTGAGGTAGACCTGATTCGACTGACATATTCTTCAAATCTGAACTTTTAAAACTAACGAAGCATATATCTAGTAACAAAATCGAAATGATTTTAGGCGAACATTTCCTCGAAATACTTATCAAAGCTAATGATATGTCTCCAAAAATAAGTGGTCATTTGTTTACCTTTAATCCAAAGAATCTCAAATTTGAGTTGGTTGACAAACCAGATGCTAAGATTGGATTTAAGATTCGCTGGATTCTAATTCTATCCATTTCATTCACGTTTCTTATTCGTTCTATAAAGCTAAGAGTGTCTGATGACCCCAAAGACAACGTATTTGAAGCAAACGTTAGTATAATGATGTTTATCGTCACTCTTACTATTTCGGAACGATACAGACTTCGAGGCACATTCCCCGAAGATTATTTGGCCTTTTTTAATGGTGCAATTGGAACTGAGAAGAAATACATTGAGTGTAAGTTTCATGTCAGGCACACAAATTTTAATAAGCTTTATGATTTTTTTTATAAATTTGGTCAAAAAACAATTAAATATTTTTAAATATTTTTGAAAGGGAGTTCGACAAAAACTTCAATAAAGCCAAAAATAGCCAAATATGTACTAAAAGCAACATATGTATTTTCAAAATACTTCTTCTCTGCTGGCATAACCATGGCTTGTGCTCTTAACAGCACCTTACCATTCAATACAGTATGGACACTGGATTTTGTTGTTGGTTTACTCGAATTCAAATCCAATTACTTAAATGTAATTCTGAAAGGAATATCAATTACCCTTAACCACCTAATTTGGAAAATGATAACTGTACAAGGATATTTGTTGGTGGTTGATATGCTTATCGGTGTACTCTCAGTAACATTTTGTCAAGAGATGATGCATAGGTAATTAATTTATTATATTTTTAAAAGCTATTTGACTTGTACATTTAAAAAAAATTGTCATGTTTTATAAATTTTTAGGAAAATATTATTTGAAATTCAAATCAAAGGACAAATTGCGCAACTGGACAACAAAGCATATATCAAATCTGTAATGGGAAAAACAAGGGAAATTAATTTGCTAGTTGAAATGTGTAACGATGCGATGCAAACCCTATTTTTCTTCCTTTTGCTCACCAGTGGCATCTCACAAATATTTTCTGTTGTTGCACTTATTAGGCCAAACTCACTGCCTTTTCTAGTCAACTTATTTTTCATTGCAGTAATAATCCAGTCTATTTTTATCAACTTGGTATTGTACGGGTCTGCGGGAGATGTGCACGCAGCTTCCCAAGTTTCGTTGGAAAAACTAAGACAAGTGGTAAGACATGTGGGCTTTACAAGATTCCGCAAAGAGCTTAAATTTTATAAGCGTTGTCTTATTTCAACTTCGGCTACAAGGATAAGATTCGGTATGTCAAACTTTATTGGAAAATGCACGCCACCAATATTTCAACTATTTTGCGTGGATCGCATAATTGATTTGCTTTTGAGCTCTAGATATAAGTCATTTCATTAAATGGTTGATGTTTTTTGTCAGAAGAAAACAGTAAGTATTGAAAACCTCAACGGGCTAATACGTAAACGGTACAGAAGATCAGAAAATGTATACGGTTTTCAGCGTAAACTAATGAATATGTAACAGAAATTCAGCATATTTTAAACCGCATTCAGCTCAACATTGTGAATTAAATAAGGTAATGGCACCTGTTGTCGATATATGAAATCTAACTTTTTAAATACGTAGCAATCACAAAAGTATAGCGTTTTCTTGGTAAACGGATAAATATTAACAGATGAACGAATAAGCTAGAAGTGGATAAAAACTCGAAGCAAATAGATATTTACTCTGATTGTTACAATAAACAAGGTAAATCAAGTGTTCAAATTTAGTTAAATAAGATCGAACGAGGATCACAAACAAAAATCTAATTAAATTATAAAATTTCTCACAACGGGGCAAACTTAGACCAAATATCCAAGCCCACGCTAGTTTACAACTCTGTTTAAAATATTCACATCAAATTTGCATTACTACATGCAACATATCTATACAGAATTTTGTAACGCTAACCCAAATCATTCTCTTCGAGAACTTCAGACAATATTAATTCATCTTTGTTTAAACTTTAAAATAAAATAACCGTAAGATTTTTAGCAATTACTATTGCCTTAATGTATCCGTTATTTTGTATATGATATTTACGATTTACAAAATAATTTTCGAACGAATGTCGTTGAACATTTCATAGCCAAAATAACATTTGGCATTTCGATGAAAAGTAGAGTAAGATTAGATTTAGCTCATAAATAAAGTGTTTTTTTATTTATTACAGCAACTATTCTTCCAAGAAAAACTGGAGTTTAAAAAGAGTCTAGCCAGTTCCAACACTTTTGTATACATTTATATTAAAAATATTGATTCTATACTAAAACTATGAAAAAACTATGTATAATTAGACTGGCGACTGTGACATGGACATGTGCACAACTCAGACGAATATTAGAGACAGAATTAAGATAAGACATTTACTTTACATCTTAACTAAAGATACTACATTTTCCTCGTTCCTGTTCTTTAACTTACGTACATAACAAGACTGTTGACGGCTAGACTACTAATTGCGACATACTGTTGTGACATTATTGCGTTTGTTATTGAACAAGTACAATATAAGAATGTAAAGTAAAGTGTTTTCATTGAGTTACGTGTACTGTTGAAGTCGTTAATTTAAAAAAGCAATTAATATTTAGTGTTCAGTTTTTCCAGGTAATGCCCATATCAAATCCATGAAAATGTACATTTTACAAATTCAAGTAAACCAACAAGCCATATTGAGCACGTAGAGCTATTCATTTTTATATCTTATTTACTGAACAAGTTATTCCTTACTATATTCCATATGTGAAATTGATTTTGACGTATTGTAATGTAAGCGGATATAAAATCGTTAATTTTCTAAGCCATATTCAGAAAACAGTTTACACAATTTAATGATAGCTTTTTGTACTACTTTGAGAGCCTCTTGGTAAGTAAAGTTTGCTTTCATATTATTTTTCATCTATAAGAAGATAGACATTTCGTAAAAAATAACAACTCAAACAGATTTGTTGAAGAGAAGCATATAGAAGTGTTTGTTAGATATTTTATCTAATATAGACGTCCATTTATTACAAATCGTCCAAATGTAATCAATTTCAAATGGCTAAGAAAAAACGCGAAAAAGAAGACTTAAAATGAAAACATTTTATAACTTCATACTTGTATGTCGATATAAAGGTATTACAAAGTTTTGAGGTTTTGAATGGTTTTTCTAATATACTCAAAAAGAAATCTAATTCTCTTTGCAAAACATTTTTCTTTCATTTTGTATCACTTGAAAAAGTTGTCGGAAAGTCTTCGAAAGCTAGAGTTAAATAAATTCAATTTTACTCCTTTAACCAAAAATGTCAAATAAGGGAATAGGTTTTTTGAAAACCGCTCAAAAAATATAAGTTTCCCGTTTCTGCTTCAAATGATATGCAACTATTATATAATGTTTTGTAGTAAAAATACTTTTTTTATTTGTTTTAGTTTTTAATCCTAATGATGCAATTTTTTTAAGCATTCCATTTACACATTTTAATTGTCTATTTGTTATTGAATTTTTATGCAACGTAACATCCGTAAGAAAACCAGCTCATATTGTAGGTCGAGTAAAGCTTAAATAACATGTCCTTGTTTTAAGTGCCTAATAATATCGTAAGTTGAGTAAATTAGAATATAAAGTTGCACAAGTTACAACCTAGCATAAAACGCTTAAACAATATTTGCATATTATTAAATTTTAAATTTTAAAACTTTCATAGTATTTTGCACAAGTATAAGTCTTCAAATGAAATTTAAATACCAACAAAGATGAATAATCAGTTTACAAAAAACTGAGTAAAATTCTCAAACGTTCAGATTATTTATAAAACGCAGACTTTTGTTGCTCGTATCCGAAAAGTGCAAATCACACGTGTCCAACATAATTTTAACATTACAAGCACACTAGAAAACGATAATTTCCCAAATCTCAAGATAAATTCTAATAATGATCCTCCAATCTCCACACCAAACATGGCCCAAGGAACAGCAATGATTGATGGTAGCATATAAAACACTACCGCAAAATTTCCTCGGAGTGAAAGTTTTTGAGGTTCTCTCCAACGACTTTGGACTATCTTAAGTTGTTTCAAACTACTTGAAACATTTATTGGTAAGCGTTTCTTAGTTTGTTCCACCCAGAGCTCTACCAGTCCCGAATGAACCAAACCAGAAAGGCGAAGAGACAAATGATATCCCCCAACCGTAAACTTTTGAAACAAAAGTTCTCTATAAATGCCGTTAAGTGGCTTAGTACTTATATGTAAATTGTTAGCAAGGGCACCATCAACCTTGTGCAAACGAGTGTACATACTCGCTATATCTTTGTAAGAATCAACAAGCACATGCTTTTGGCATACTTTTATTCGTGACAGCATAAATGAAGGCTCAGAGAACTCGATAACTTGCCTAAAGTTCTTTGGCTTAACAATCAATCGTTCCACAGATGCTACCAGCAGTTTTAAAATGGATGCTGCTTGGGTTACATTTTCATTTCCAATCATTGAAATAGTACGCAGACGTAAATCCATTTCTAGTTTTGTAATTAGTGCATCAGATACAGAAGTCCCAATTCGTTTATTCTTTGTCCGGTATACCAAATCAAATAAGTGTTTTGTAGGAGATTCAAGCAAAGGAGTTTTGGCTACAACTGCTGGAACGCCAGGTGAATAAATAGAGAAGTTATGGGATAATATTTCATCAAAGGAATCAATCGGGCTATTTTTTAATGGTCTACAAAGTTTATTTATGTTCTCACCTTGGTAGCTATAACAAAATAGAATAGCTGCAAAGAGCCAGGGAGCGAAGGACCATTTCCATGTTTTAAAAGCAGAGCAAGATTGGGCGAGAAGCAAGTTGTAAGCAAATGTTACATCTAGAAACAAGTCCCTTTCACTTAGTCTACTTTTAGTTCGATTAAGAAACAGGCCGGATATTACTCCAAAGCTAAATAAGGTCAGCCACGTTTCCCAACGAAAGGCGGACACAAAATCTTTAATTGAAAGACCATCGTATTTTTTGAGAGCTGTACAGGAAAGAAAATAGAGAGGAAAGGGCTCCTCTTGAAATAAGTCATCACGAAGGAATATACTATGCTTTATAAAAACTTGGGGAAATAGTCCAAGAGGTGATGTACTATCTGTGATATAAAATATTGAGGAGTTGACTAGTAAATTGGACATGAACTCATTTACAATTTTTTCTGAACTGTTTTCTGACATCCAGCCTTTATCTCCAAACTGACGAGGAAACACTTTTACGTGGTTGTGGCCGATTTGCCTCATGTTTTCAGCAAATATTACTCTTATCGAGAAAGTAA
>JAQFZG010002414.1:0-16726 GCA_034695465.1 Entomobrya nicoleti
CATATTAGTACTTAGATTACCATCATTAATGATGTACCTTGGTAGAAGTTTGAATTTCCCCCTGGACTGTATGAATGGTAGTGGTGTAGTACTGGTGGTGGTATGTGGAATGGTAACTATCGCATAAAAAATTACCCATAGAAATGCAGTGGATGAATGCAAGCTAACCAAAAAAGATTGCAAGCAGAATAACAGATTGTTACCATTTTATGTTCTTTGATTACAATTAAAAATTACTGTGATTAGGCTGAAGTGTGAATTATTATCGCTATTTAAGTTTATGATTCGTTCTATAGTTTTAACTCAAGAATTAAGCCTGTTGTTTAAAATTGGGTCAAACTTCCGTTCTGCTTAAAATTCATTTTGGTCATAATTCCATAAAATTTAAGTGAGTCAGAAATTTACCATTTGTCGCCTCAATAACATATGCTATTGGTCTGTGGGGATTTTGGTTCAAGAAGATTTTAGAACATGTAGATTTTTACTGTGGAGATTTAGGTACGTGGAGATTATTGTGCATGTAGATTGTTGTATGTGGAGATTGTTGGGCGTGGAGATTATTGTATTTGGAGCTTTATGATGCTGTGGAGATTTGTGTACTTGGAGCTTATGCCCTAGACCCAAAGAAACCAGTTGGACGAATTACATACATGATGGAAAAAAATTTCACACGTGCTGAAAATAGAATCGAAGCCCCATTTCCTAAAACGTTGTTAAGCACAGGAGTGAATACAATGACAATACCTTCTTGTATTCCAGGATGCTACGATATGTAATGGAAATTTCGATTATTTTTTTTGCTTAAAAGGACACACTTTGAGGGTGTGGTCGAGTCACCATTCTAAATAACGCCATGAGGTCTCGTTATACCAAGCTGCTGTAGAGAATATCAAATTTGTCGCTGACACACTCTCGAGCTTATGCTGTTGCCCCCAAATCGGGAGTACAAATTGGTGAAATGGAAGTACATGGAAAAAAAACGAGTCTACATTTTCGAATGAGAAATATGTTGAAACACACCTTTCATGGATAATTGAGAGATTTCAGAACTAAATGTAATGTATGTACGTATGTAATTTTTATTCGGATAACAAATTATGTTTTGAATATAAGATTATCGTTTAAAACTTTATGTTGTATGGTTGTTATTTTATGATTTAAAAAATACATATCTGTGCTATTGATAAAGGTAAAATTTGTTGTATACCTGCAGATCTTTGTTAGTATCATTCGAAGACTTAAAATTCATTATTCCTTGTATTTTGTGAACAAATCATATATGTTGTTGCGGCTTGTGGATTTAGGTGAATAAAACTTCTTCATTACTAGCATCCATGAGATGGTATGTATTTCTAAAAACTTTTCTTTCATCGCACAAATACCAATTTCCATAAATAGCTACAGCTACTTCGCGTTTACACAAGCACATCGCACAAGTCAAATTCAATGCTATCATTTTTTACAAATACATCAGAGCACAACGACGAGTTGGTTTTGCAGCAAAAGTATGTTGCATATGTGCTCAAAATAATAAAGGATGAATCGACTCATCCGAGTGGATGTATTTATTTGAAACAAAGTTGGCTTTGATTATTAGCATACGAGAAAACGCATTAACAAAGATGAACGTGGCACAAACAAGTGTTATAAAGAAAGTTTTATTCGTTAAGATTTAATTATTTATTTATTTGACAAATAACAAAATATATGTAATTGGTGAACTTTTGATATATTAATAATTGGCTGTTCTGCGTTTAAATTTATTGTTAAAAATTCAGCAGCAAATGTTTAATTCTGTAAATACTAAAGTATCTACTATCTTGGCACAAATTGTTCATGTAAATTTAGGGACATTAGCTTTTGTCAGCATGCTTCAATCCATATGCTAACAACATTAGGTACACTATAGATTTTATGATGTTTCTCAAATATTGTAAAGTATGGTGAAATTTCATTCCAGAAAAGCGACCCAAAAAAGCAGCAGTACTAATTACTTATGCTGCACTTTAAATTGCTTTGGTTTTCATATCCCTACGTTTAAACATATTATATAAGTACGTAATTTATATTCGTAAGACTATTTCAATAGTTTATCAGCCATACGCATAATACCTAAAGTTAAGTTCAAAAGTAATGCCATCTAAAGGAGACACAATATTTGGGACTATGCACCACACGTATATTTATACATATATTCAAACATGCAAAACGACAATAGCACAAAACAAGTCTAATGTCTAATGCACCGAGTTCAGCGTAATTTTTCATTTAAATTTGAGAATTTTCCATGTATTAAATATCGACATTAGTAGTTTTTGAAATACCTTCTTTTGAACTGAAATAAAACGTCGAAAATAATTCACTAATGGCTTTCCTACTTTTAATTCTACTGTCAAGGTTCTACCCACGATTTGATCATATTCCTGGCGTTTAAGTTCTTCCATTTCATCATTTAATATTTTGTGGTATACTTCCAAGCATAGAATGGCTAATGCAATACCTAACAACCATAAGCAGTTTGTGTACAATGGAAACATAGTCATATTGCTAACTGGTTTGAGTGTTCCGTCCAACGATTTTGTAAAATTGGATTCATTATTCGCTGCTACTACAATCGTTTTTCTAGCGTTCAAGTATCCATTAACGTGTCTACTTGTAGTATCTTTTCTTTCAATTTTATCCCAATATTCACCTATACCCGACTCATACCACGATGCCAGAACTGGTAACGCTAAAGTAGCGAAATACGTTCTCTGTATAAGCCACGGGTGCCATCTAACCATATCTTGCAGAATCATTTCTTTGCTAATCCACTTATTAGTAAAGGATTGATACAGTGCATATATTTGTCTTGCAAAAACCATTGAATCTAGCAATGCAAACTTGACTCCTAACTGCTTACTGTAATATTTTCTACCTTCTAGTGTGGAGTTTGCATAATTTGACTCAACAAGCTGAATTTTACCTAGGACACTTCCACAAGATGGACAAAAGTGCAAATTCTTATCAAGATCTTCTAAATAGTGTGATGAAAAAGTATTTTGATCTTTTCGTGGCCCTAAATGACGGTTAATCATGGCTCTCATCGATGACATTGGCTTTGGATTATTTTCCGACGTTCTCAACATATATGACGAAGTAACTATTGGAACATTAAAAGAAGCAAGCTGTGCCAAGTTTTCGGGAACCCAAGGTTCTAGTGGAGCTGTAAGACTAGAAAAAATCTCTCCATTATAAAAAATTGCCAGTATCAAAGAAAATCCTATCCAAAGTAACAAATAGTTTCCCATCGCATTTTGTATTCTCAAAGATGAGCACTGGCTCAAGAGGTTAGCAAGCATGCCAATTAATAAATCCAAGAGATCAATTCGAACTTTGTTACGCGAACTTTGTATTGCAATAGCAATAGCCGTGAAAGATACTACAAGGAAAAGCCATACTTTTAATGTCATAGGTTGAAATATGATGGTCCATTGGTGATACTGTTTTTGTTGATCCATAACAACAAAGAAGATCCATTTCGAAGGCTTAATACCATAAGGCGATAAAATAAACTTTGCAGTCTTTGGTCGAAGAAAATATTTCTCAATATTGAATTTAATTGGAAATAAAAACGATCTTATCATAAAGCCGTGCCTATCAAGTCGGCTTCTTGGTTCTCCATTCGATGTAATGTTATACCTTTCACGTAGCACTTTGCGGAAGAAATATTCCGCAGAAAGTTTCCCCAATCTCAAACCAAGTGAAGCATTCAGAATTCGTCCATTAGTTCCGTACAAGCATCCTGGGCAAACATGAGGAATATTTATTCCATTGTGATTTTGATAAATCGTCTTCCATTTAATTTTAACATTCTGCTTTGTAGGAAGGCTTATCGCACTAAAAAAGTTCGAGGTAGGATGTTTAGAACTATATTTATCTTTTGAACAAATCATGCAAATTAGTGCAACCTTTTGGTTTTTTGGAACTAGACCATGCTTAATAAAAAGTCTCATGCTTGTAAATTTCCCATAGAAACTTAGATGATTGAAAGTGTTGCTCCAACTCCAAGTTCTGGTTTCATCAGATGTCAAGTCCAAAATTACAATAAAATTTGGATCTTCGTTATTGTCATCTGCTTCTACCATTTGGTAAGAGAGAATGTTCACCCAATCTCTGAATGTAGAAGTTTCAACGGGGTAAATGTGAACAAAGCATGAGGTAAAACGACTCAATTGATATGTATTCAAGTAAAGTGAGCTATTTTGTCTTAGTAGAGATGTGTTAGTTAATTGGTCAAAAGTAGGATGCAATTCGTCCATGTAGTAGCGAATATTGAAGGTGCCAAGTGATTCTGTGCTTTCGATATAAAAATTATTTAGTTCTTTCAGAAATTTAGATACTTGAGTCTGATGAGCTCCAACAGTTACCTTTATATAACAACCGGCTATGTTGTCGGAAATAAATGTAGAAAGTTCAAGTGAAAATGAGTGCTCAGCAGTTACCTTTGAGCTTTTAAACAAAAGGAAAACTAAAGTTGTGAAAAAATAAAACAAACGAGACATTGTTAGTTTAGCTTTAGCTAACGTTGATTTTGAAAGCAACATTTTGTTGAATCACATTTTTTCGACCAGCCAGTCTGATGGCTCTATACAGACTTGGGTTAAACTTTTTTTAGTCCTCGAGCTTTAGATACACTGGCTTTTTGACATGTAACTTGACGAAGCGTGGCGTTTAGTTAAGACAGTAAATTGATAACTCGTTTTGGTTGTTGTCTGTGTTATTTTTATGTTTCCAAGGAGATAGAGGCAAAACAATTTAAACGAAGGGATAACCCCGTTGGATTCCTTATAATATATTGCACTGAAGCATTTAAAGCTTAAAGATGAATCTATACCTTTTACTTTACAAGGTATGGATATGAGTGAATACAAGAGCAATACTCTCCTATGTTTCGGAATGTATATTTAATTAAAATGTGGTATGTATTGAGACCCAGACAGGTCAGGCACGTGCACACGTGCGAACGATGGTTGTGAGGTAGGCTTATTAAGAGAGTATATGATGTTGTGTGTATATAATTATTATAGAGAACTCATTAGTATATTAAAATAAAAGTGGAATTGACATTTTGCAAAAACATATCTCTAAAAACTAGCATTGATTTATTTCGTCCAGCAAGTCGACTTACTTTAAATAGACTAGATTTAAACTTTGCTCGTGCAAAACTGGAACTCGGCATACTTACAAAAACTTGCATTTTGACAAATAACTTAATTAAGAGTGACTTTTAATTACAACAGCAAATATGTAACTTGTTTTTGTTCTAGGGTTAGCGTGTGCTTTAGTTTATAATACCAAGAAGGAAAGCCAGTTAGACGTATTAGGTACACGTTGCACTGTTTTCACTATAGGATCAAAAAGAACCAAAAACACATAACCTAACAAGTTGTTATGTAGAAAAGTGAATAAAACGGCAATACGGTTTCGTGCTCCATGATTGTATAACATGTGATGAACTTATCGAACGATTTTTTTGTCCGAACATCCGAGGCACGCAAGTCCTGGCTGCGTGGTAAGGATATTACGAGAGTACGGGGTGTCATGAACGGAAATGTTTTCCAAAAATCTCATGAGTTGTTTAAAATTTTAAATAAAATGGAATGTGCATTTTACATTAGAGAATAAAAATAGAGGACATTCGCTTTGGTCAAATTTTGCAAAGAGGTGCTAATTTAGAAGGTTTAATTGTAGCCTCATATAAATTGGTTGCCACCATAAAAGTTGCAGAAGCCGAAAATACTTTCAATAAAAGAGAACATATACAACATGATTTTGCTAAAAACAATCTTACATTTAACTTTAAAGTTATAGATTTTATTTTCAGTTTGTTGGTAACAACTCGGTTAAATGCAATTAATTGAACATTTCGCTGTCGGCTTTGATGCCAACGCCATAGATCTTGAAAAAGGGAAATTATTTACTGTTTAGGGAAGTATTGTTTCTTAAATAATTTTATGATCGAATATCTAATATAAAGAATTGAAACTGAATTATTTGCTAATAAAACTATTTAAATAACGTTATAATGAAAAACATTTAATTTCAATAAGCAAGAGTTTGCAAATATTTTATCACAAGAACTATATATTATTCCATCCATCTACTTACGAATACTTATTTGTTATTACAATCATAACGAAATGATATATTTATACTATGTAGCTTCTACACAATACATGTTTTATTTGATAGCTCACTCTTAACTTAATCTTTTTTATGCATCATTGTTAAATAGTAAAAATAGATCGCTAGTAGACTGAATAATATACACCATATAACTTCGTTTAGTTTCTCTATCAATCAATGCCATATTTCCTGCCTGGATTCCAATAGGCCTTTTAGCTCTCAAAATCCTTTTATACCTATTGAACAACACCAATTTCCTTTCCTTTAATAGTTTCCACATAACAATCTTCCAATTATGCCTTATCATTTCATCGCTCAACTGATGAACTGCAGCAGTTAGGGACACTGCCTTCGCAACAATTAATTGAATGACAATACTAAATGGTGTGAAAGGTAAGTAAACATGCCATCCTAATAACCGCCAACCAACAAAGTTATAACAATTTGCAAAAACGCATAAGAGAAATCCGCCCGCCATAAATCCAGCAGCTATGGGTTGAGTGAACCAATAACCAGATTTTAAGAGTATCTCAAGTTTCACGTATTTCCTTAAATTTACTGCAAATTCAGTTTGTAGAACATTTAGCTTAATATCCAATAAGGATTGTTTGTACACGTTTTGATGTATCAAAATCACGAATCCACTGAAAACATTTAGCCGAACAGCCTCAAAACCTACAAGCAACAACATTAAGTAACGATAGAGATTTAAGGTTAGCATTAAGCCAAAAGATCGAGTAGATTCTGGAGAAAGGGGTAAAAAATCCTCCATGAAATACCGAAGACCATCTAGACGAAGGAATACAATTGAAATTGGTATTCCAAGGGCTATCCAGCCGTAAAATAAGTTGCTTGAATTTATTAGTCCTATTAAGTCCACAGATTTGTCTCCTTTCAGAAGCTTACGATTTTCTTGAGAATGTAACCTGAGATGTCTAACTAAACATGGAACTAATGAGGAACAAAGTTTGTATTCATTGCGAGTTTTGGAATTATCATATGAATGCTTAAGTACTGCAGACAAGTATTGTGCTGTATCAGGTCCATGGAACATTAAAGGGATACTTAGGGCGTAGTATATTATTATAAACGCCAATTCTATTAAATTTGCAACTACAGCTTTTCCTCGTATTCCTGAGGTTGGATCGTACAAATACTTAATGAAAATATATATTGCTGGCAAAACTAAATTACAGATTATATTTACATTAAACAAATAAAAGGGTAGACGTTTTAACAGAGTTGGTTGAATTTTTAACTGGCTGGTTTTACGGTCAACGATTATAATACTGGGGCAAATTGGGAGATTTGTTAGACGGTCGTGTAAATGAAGAGAACTTAGGGTTAGTGGACTAACCATTCTGACAATTTATTTTAGTCAAGTTTGGAAAAGAGAATGCAGCTTGGTTGAATGTTGATTTCACATTAAACGGATTAAAAAGCATAAATATGTAAATATGCTTTGGAAAGCAGCTCTTGCCTTCACTCAATTTCTCGAATAATCTTTGTACTTATTTAGCATTGACATTTACCCTAATCGTCTAGCATCTAATTTCAAATTGCACGTTTTAGACTGTCGTTGACCTTTGAGCTCCAAGGTAAAAAATATTTACATAAGTTTATTAAAGAAGGATATAAAATTTGATGCATAGCTAAACTTAACAGAGACCTTGATGCAGACTAACAAGAACTACCGAAACTTGAAAAGAAGCATTGAAGTTGTAATCTATTTACTGGTTTAACTAAGTATGGACTCATTATGGCAACGATTTATTTTCAATGATAATTGATAACACAAGGTTTGTCGTTGGTCTCATTGATATTCAATATAAACATCAATAATCGTTAATATCTTCCGGCATTAATCAGATTTTGAAACAATTGGACATACTACTTTGAATTTAATTTGAATAAATACGTTTATTAGGAAAATTATACATACAAAGCTGAACGTATAAATGCAGAAAGTATTAGTTATGGCCCCGGTGATAAAAGATAAGCAGTATAAAGTGCAATTTTGTCTCCAACAACCTTGGTTTTTATACAAATGATTATTATATCGGTGGACTTTGAAAAGTAACGAAATACGGCATTTTAGTCTGACCAAGGTGTAGTTTTTTTGTTGTCAAGGATTAGAACGGAAAATTAAAGGACATTTAAACATCCAAACAAATCACGAAATAATTATTTCATGGAAGTATTTTTTTTTCTATTTTGACGTTATCAAAAATTGCTTTTCACTATGTGTTTACGGATTATTAAATCTAACCTTACTTTTCAAAAGTGCACGGTTTTGGTTTCGGTACGTTGTAAAATTGTGTCACTTAAAAATGCGTAAATACTTCAACAAATTCTTTTTTATACACAGTATGTTAGCATGATAATTTATTTATTTTATAAGACAAAGTTTAAATCAGCTTGAAGGATCATTTAAATTTTCATGGCAATATAATTATACATTTTGTCGATCTATTTGACCACCAGTGCATGCACATAGCTTTTGTTAAAATAGTAAATATAGAATGACTTATTATAAAGAAACCAACAAATCCTTCCGAATAATAATTTATAGGTTGGGTAAAGTGTACCGGAATTATTTACATAACGAAGTATGGTAAAGATGATAATATTCTTTTTATTCTATTACCTTTTCATGCACTATGTTTTTCTTCGCTGAGAGCAAGTATTTAACAAAGAAGAATTTCATAAAACCAGCAGTAAGATTTTGAGGAAAATTGTCGGAGATAAAAATATTTCAGTCCCATTCTTATTATGGGAAATGGTTGACTACAAATAAAAGAAACTCCAAATCACTAAACGATTCAACGAGTTTTATATGTGTAAGTTATAATGATGATGGTTAGTATTTAGACTACACTGTGCTTTCGCTTTGACAATCACTGTACATATGATTTAGTGAACCTTGGACTAATCTATAAATGCATACATTATAAAAACAAAAACGGGATTCTCACGCATCAACACTTATAATTATTCTTATTGTTTTTTTATTAGCAATGAAAATCTAATAAGCTTAAAGCCTGAACGCAGTTTTGGCGATTTTAAATTTTATTACAAATATATGAACCAAGTATGATCTTTTATTTGTGCATTTATTTGGGATATTTTTTAGTTTAAATGGGATGATCGGAAAACTCTACTCACTGATGGTTCTATATTTTGGCATAATTTTGTTTATGGTATAAAGGCATATTTGTACATATTTTTAGCTTTGAAATGTAGATACCAAAAATGTCGACTAAATTATTTTCAAATTATGGGACAAGTATATAAATTATGCTTTCTAGCTATAGAACACAATACAAATGTACATATTTTATGTTATCAAGTAAGTCAGAACAAAATCGTTCGTTATTTTAATACTTATTAGTTGGTTACAATATTGAATATGTATTTGTACCAAATCAAAACTTAACATACGTCATATAACTTCAAGGTTAAGAAAACATTCAAGAAAAAATTTTACTGGTAAACTTAAATAACTTTTTAAACTTACAATTTCAGTTTAATTTTTTGATATAAATTAATATTTACCATTAAAAAAAATATTTACTATTTTGAAAAATTAAGTCATTCATCAGCAAACACATTTTACTGACGAATGTGACGAGTTTTACACAAGTTTAAACCTTTTAACATTTTCTGCTTGCATGAAGTGGTTAATATGAACTCATCTCAAAATTATGGAAGATTCTACACGGGATTCGGTTAGGATCTTTTCTATAGTTTGAAGGCCTTCAGTTTCATCGCAATACATTTGTTAATGAAAGTACAATGACTTTATATTTTTAAAAGTTTGTAATTTTCTTCATATAACTTTAGATATACCTTTATCACAAGTTATTATCGTTCCCTACATATTCACATGTATTTCTGATATATTATAGAAATATTTGTTTTGAGATATATTTTAGTATCAACTCTTTTCTAACATGTCATTTATGACATGATTTATATTCGATATTTGAACGTATTATGATAACATAAATAATATAATATACATACCCATTAAAAAAATATGCTTAAAAATGCTATCGAAAAATATCCCAAAATTATGTTAGGGATTACTCGGGATTTCTTAGGATCTTTTCTATATTTTGAAGGCCTTCACTTTCATCGCAATACATTTAGCAGTGAAACGACCACAACTGTCTTTTAAATAGTTTGTAATTTTCTTCCTAACTTTAGATGCACCTTTATCATAAGCTATTATCCGTAGCTACAAATTATACGCATTATTATTATTACATAAGCTGATTTATAAACATGAACGCGCTACAAATTACAAGCATTTAACCATGTGGCTTTTTGAAAGCTAATTATAATTTACTTCTTATTTTAATTTATTAGAACAGTCCATTTGCAGCATTAAAAACTAATATTTTTTTTAATTGAAACAGTAGTACATTTCACTGAAACATATTTTCTCATTTTGAACAATAAAATTAATTGGCCATTTTTTATCAATTGAACATCGAAGCCGGTACCATATTACATAAGTTTGATTATATAACAAAGCATTATTTCAGTAACAACTGTAAAGCCAACTGTTTTTCAAATACTTCGTTTTACACGATGTAGTGTTTCTCAAAAATGATCTCAAAAATAGATAAGAGATTATTCTTGAACTCTTAGAATCTTTACTATATTTTGAAGGCCTTCAATTTCATCACACTACATTGGCATTGAAAATTCAATGAAGTACGAATTGTTAAATTGTCAGTAATTTTCTAAACAGCTCAAGATATACCTTTATCTTAACCATTTTCTTTATTTTCTTCTAGTGTGTATTTCCACATCTTTTCAAACTTTCTTTATTGTATGATTTTTTTTGTCTGACCGATATTGCTTTATTCCAAGATGCCATATTTGTATCATAAAAACTGGCAATTATTCTAGATTAAATAGTTAATGATACGTTTTACTAAAACGTTTTTTGCTCTTCATAACCTTTAAAAATGTTTGAACAAAGTGAACATTTTTTAAACTTTTTAAACTCGTAGATTTTGTCATCTAACGTCTTTAAAGAGACTGTTCTTGACCTCTTAGGATCTTTACTATATTTTGAAGGCCTTCAACCTCATCTGAATACAATTTACAATAAAACCACCTACATACAACACTTGAATTTTTAACTAGTTTAAATTTTCTTAACAAATTTAGGTGTACCTTTACCCAAAGTTATTTGGATTCGCATTTCATATTGATGTGCATTTTTATATTTTTGACACCGGTTTTATCTGTCAGAAGTATTTCTTTTGATATAGGGTTATGTTTTTCATTCTTACATGCTATATTTGTATTAAAACGAACCATGAAAGGTTCTTAATAAAAACTACATTTTACTGATACATATTTTGTATAGTTTTGTAATAAACACCTTCACTACTTGAGAAATTATTCCATTTCGCCAAAGCATTATTGCAATTGCAGTCTTTTACCGACAGTATTTACTTAGAAATTACAAACTGGAAATTGTTCAGTTGTGTCTGCTTTTTAATTCTCATTAGTGTCATAAAGTGTTCTCATTCCTTCTTTTTCCCTAACTAATATATATTTTTAAATTGTTTGCTGCATTACTACATTTTATTGCAAACAAAAATCTTGAGCTTAAAAGCTTGTGTGGTTCTAAAAACTGTTCTTCCTAAAAATTCTAATTTGTTTGGCAACGATACATTTCATTGGTATAATATTAATGGTCTTGTCTAAAATTAAAAAAGGTCAGTTTTGCTATTTTTGTAAACATTTGTACATTCATATTACTGAATAGAGCCTAATTTTTGGTTTTATGGTAAATTTTCTCTCATCATAATCATATTTTACCTTGAAAATCAAATTAGTATAAGATTAGACCGAAAAATACCTTTTTTCGTACCAATATTTTTAGTAACCCTACAACTTTCTTATGATAACATTTCTCTTACTAACGAGATCTAACACTAGACTAATCTATTTTACATCTATTTTAATTAACTTATAATGTAACAGATGTAAACTTTCTTCATGTATCATCGTATTTCACTTGGGTCCATGATATTCTTGATTCCATTATATCAGCTGTTTGGTTCTGGTTTCATTCCAGCCCAAATCCAGTTGAACAGCCCACAAAACTATTCAGCTAAAATCGCCACAAGAATATAAACTCAAGTAAGTAACAATCACAAATTTTTGATAACACCAATAACAAATATTTTAACTGTAAGCATTATTTAACTTCATTTTACCCTCTTGTTTACTGAAAAGCGAGAATCGGTGATCACTTCTGGCTGCACGATTAGCAGTTTAATGGTAATGACCTTAAATTGTAGACACCGACTAGTTTCTTCTCTTCAATCTAATAGAAATAACCAGAACACATTTAAAAATATAATCTTCTGAGCTATACAATTAGCAGAAATTTAACTTCAAAACAAATATAGTTTGTGTAACTGAAACTGTTTGTTTTTCAAATAAGAAATAATCAATAGCTGAACAAAATTCTTACCAGTACATTTTGATGCGCCCAAAGTAATTATCCAAAACGCACAACTCCACCACAAAATTAACAGAAGAGCTGGATTTCGTCATCGTAAATATGTAATCTAAAAAGAAACGCAATTAAAACACAAATATTAGCTTTTAGTAAAAAAAACTACACTTAAAATTCTTCCACAGAAATTTCATGATGTTTTTGTATTAATACTCGAAATGTAATTAAAATTAGCAACTGTTCTTACTCTTACACGTACAGCTATTAATTTAACGTTACTGAGAACTAAACTTGATAAAATAAATGATTAAACTGGTAAACTTTTAACCAAAATAATATTATGTACCGCTCCAGCTTTATGCTGGATTGGTGGTTCGTTTGCTCCTTTTTGTACACTGAATGCAATGTGTATAGGAGAACTGTTGTTTGGAGACCAGCATGCTTTACCATTCTGTTTACCTATTCATTTCAACTGCCCTTTCTGGATAGCGTGCGGGGACAATATGAGATAATTGGAAAGTGATGCTTTTGGAAAAGGGAACAAAGTAAAGGGTAGCGTTCCTTAGCGCATGAAAATTTAGAGCCAAGTGAGAAATGTATGGTTTCATACTATATTAGCTAAATATAGAGGTTACTCGTACTAAAGTTTGTTATTAAAATTTTATAAAAGTCTTCTTAAAAAAATAATTACTAAAGTAAAATCATTTCATTCAAACGGAATAAAGTTGATTGAATTTTTATTAAATGTAATATAGCACAGCACTACATTTAAAAACCTCAAATAAGTAGTTGTCAATATTGCTATAGTTTATTTTCTTCAGCTTCTTGCCTGAAAATATAATACTTCAGTTTATTAGCTTATTGATCTTATAATTGCTCCTTATAAGGAAATGGCCAAACATAGCAATTGTTGCCATTTTTAATTATCGACTAATAAACAGAAATATGTAGGTGTAAGACGCACAGTTCAGTTGGAAGTTTGCAAAAACAACTACGTTATCTCTACTCTAAAAGGTACAGTATAAAATCTACAAAATAACATTAGATAATTTTGTTGATAATATTAGTATGGACATAAGTAATAATTAAGACAAATAGCTTAACATAAAGGAGCAAGTAAAATTAAAAGGTAATCCTAGTGCCTATTTACTCAATTTAAACATTAACTTTCCGAAGTTAAAACTAGTTAAATGTTTTGTTTGGAAGACGTTACTTTTGGTTATATTTTTATTATTATTATTTTATTATTTTTTACGAGAATATTTACAAAATGTTGAAAATATTACATTATTGGGTTCATGGCTTTATAATACATTTTATTGTGCGTTGCAAGTGAAATTGGTATTTAGGATTTTTTTTTCTTCAAAGGCAGAATTTTGTTCAAAGTTACATTACTTTGTATCATGAAAACAAATCAAGTCCATAAAAAAATTTTCATTTAAAAAAATGGCAAATTAATTATCACTGGTAAAAAATCACAACATATTCGTTATTGACATGGGTTTTGCTACAAATTCTGTCGTCTGAGTAGGTTTTCACATAGTCTTAATTAAAACATTAGTATTACAGCTAATGTATTTTTTGGCATATAGAAACAGAATTTCCTATCGATGAGGTTTTTGATACAACAGCAGAAAATTATAATGTATAAGTGGACTCAAATGTATCCAGCTTGTTATACAATGTGAGAAAGCCGAAATATTTTGTTTTATATGATAACACACATACATACATATGTATATGTAAAAATGCTCGATGATAAAACATGAAACTGAACAGTGTGAAATCACTCGTATGTGTATTTTAAGTATGTAAGTTCATTATCAAATATTACCAAAACGAGTGTATTGTGATGCTGAAAATGACTTGCGGGTGTAGATAATGCACAAAATCCCGTCAGCGACAAACATCCGTTTTCTTTCTGAAGAAGGGTGTGCCATTTGTCTTAATATTTGTTTGTTTTTAACACTGTTGATATAAATGTAAAGAACAAGCAATATTTGTTTTGGGTACGTGAAATATCACTTTTTAATCCATTCTTTTATCAGTGTTTGCTACACAATAACCACTGTCAATGTACTGCATTTAAAAGATTTGTAATAAGAAAAATTGCACATTTGAAAGTTTAACAGAAGTATTAACAATTGGAAATTACCTCAAGACTATTTTTGTTCAATACAGTACGAGTTTGATAAATATATTACTTGAATTTATAAAACGGGTTTGAAAACTTTATAAGTGCGTTAATTTAGGGATTCTTGTTGAAACCTTACAGTTCAGTCCTGTAAAGTCTAATAAACTTAAAATAGTTCCTTGGCGGGTATCCAGAATAAACTTGGAGCAAGTAGCGCCCAAGTATCTTTTAAAATGAATAGATTGAGGATTTCCTGTCCATTTTGAGTTAAACATTTCAGCACTAGAAAATCTTTCACATCCCGTATGAAAATGGTTCACCCAACATCAAAGCGTTACAATTGTATATTTTGCCAAAAGAACTTTGGCAGAAAGGAACATTTATTCACGCATTTGTACTCACATACCGAAGAAAAACCTTATTTTTGCAACTTATGTGAAAACAGCTTCGCACAATCAGCAGCTTTAAAAGTTCACATTGTATGCCATACCGGTGAAAGGCCATATAATTGTGATACTTGTGAGAAATCGTTTTCGAACAAGCGAGATCTTCAAAGACATCAAATGATACACAGTGGAGAGACCTGTCACGAATGTGAAACCTGTGTTAAAAGATTCATATCCAAAGGAAATTTAAATATTCACAAATATACCCATCAAAAGTACACCCCATATCAGTGTAAATTGTGCAATATTTTTTTGTTTTCAAATGGTGCTCTAAAACATCATCTATTGATACATTCCGGACTAGTAGAAAAGAAACACACATGTCGCCAATGTGAGAAAAAGTTAGAACGCAGGTCGGCTCTCAGACGTCATTTAAACTACCACAAAGGACATAAGCCTTATCGATGTGATAAGTGTGGCAAACATTTTACTGCAAAGTCCGACATGGAACGTCATCAACGAACAGTGCACCTTAACATTCTTAAGCATGAGTGTAATTTGTGTGGTAGGAAGTTTGCGGACAAGTCCAAATTATTTTCTCACATTAGAACCCATACGGTAGAAAAGCCTTTTAAATGTGATCTTTGTTCAAAGTCATTAAAAAACGAAGATCGTTTCAAACAGCACAAACTAAGGCATTTGAGGAAATTGCAACACTAAATTAGAGAATTTTGCGAACTATTAAACTTTCACTGGCCACTTCATTTTAAGCGTTTTAATAAATAGTGGGATGTTGAATATGGAAGAATATCTTTGTAATAATTTGAATGTGAAAATGTAATTCCAAAAATGAAATCGCGCAGAATTTAAACAAACCATTTAAGTCAAGGGTAGATTTATTACAGATAGAGGTCGGGTTTTAAAGTTACCATTTTATTGTAAAACGTTGTAAATATGAAGGGTAGTATGGTCTTATCTTACGTAATTTTTAAAACTGGCACCGAACTTTGTCTGGTTTTATTGAAAGACGTTAAAAGAGGTTAAATTGTAAATAAAGTGTTGTCATCACTATTATAATCCTTCGACAAAACCAAGTGAACTATATTATTGCACACAAATAATTTTCGTTGTAACGAAACAAAATGAGGGTGGCACAAGTCAACCTAATTTTGACCGAGATCTTCTCTAAATCATCTCTATATCTCTATAAAATTGGTATTAGTAAAATAGCTTATTCATGTTTTTTGAGTATTTATATTGTGAGTGTAGCTCGTTGTATCAAAGCGAACTATGATTGATGTATGCATTTAAGGGCGGTCAATGATTTGTGTGAATGAATTATTATGCAATAATAAAATTAATAGACTTGTATTAAAGTTACCCTTAAACAATTTTATTTCTATTTAAGTTCATGACAACAATTTGATTAGTTTTAGATTATATAAATATTATCATTACAAATTGTATGGACATCGTACAATAAAGCACAATGCTACGTAACTTGGAAGTTTGTATGTTTGTCTTTTTGCGACTCAGCTGTTTTTTGT
This sequence comes from Entomobrya nicoleti, assembly GCA_034695465.1. Taxonomy (NCBI): domain Eukaryota; kingdom Metazoa; phylum Arthropoda; class Collembola; order Entomobryomorpha; family Entomobryidae; genus Entomobrya; species Entomobrya nicoleti. The sequence goes on from JAQFZG010002414.1 coordinate 16,726, forward strand.
T
>JAQFZG010002415.1:0-16720 GCA_034695465.1 Entomobrya nicoleti
TGACCTCACTTCAAACTAACTGAAGTCAAGCTCCAGTGCTGCCATAGTTCGGATAGTTAGGTTACCAATGACGAAGGCTTAGCCTTAATTAGAAAGATAATCTCTAATTGCGGCATGTTTAAATGACGACCTAACTGTAGAATCCTTTGATTAAATTTGAAAATAATTTGATTGGGGCATTATTCAAGACAGCATAAAAAGTTGTTTTTGGTAATGTATTTTTAAATTTTAAATAAACTTCAATATTTTGGGCATCTTTGGAATCGGTGAGGCATATTAGTAGTTTACATGTGCACAAAAGGTTTGATCAAATTATTTCAAAGTTTGCGAAAGATGATTTTTACAATTTTTGGTGTTTTGTGACAACCGCCTGCGCCTGGGAGGTGGTCGCTGAAAGATGGAATTTATTATAAGTTCATAGTACTCTATGTGTACAACTTTTTAGTACACAGTACCAAAACTGTTGCTCACAAGAGTTTACTCATTACACTATAAGTGGTAATGGTGCTAAGAAATAGAGACTGAATGCTGCAAGAAATAAACTTTATCAACATAGCTTCTATTACTCTGCAAGTCACGTGAAAAACAAGCGAACCAATTACAACACATATTGTGACTTGTGAAAATTCTGTGCGCGGCAATTTTCTTTAAGGACCCAGGTGATTACATTAATTATTTTAATGAGTCACCTATGGGACAACAGAACTTTGTAAAACATCTCCCCAATTTAAAGCCGATTTACAGTCTTTAGTAATGATAGTTTTGTGGACTCTGGTAGTTGTTAGGTACTTTGTTGGTGCATACATACATGTATGTTGATTGCACTCGTGATGCATGCGTGCAATTAAACATATATATGTATGCACCAACATACTACCTAACAACTGCCAGAGTCCACAAAACTATCATTACTAAAGACTGTACTCCCCAGTCATTCTTATAAAAGCCTTTTTGGTAAGGCAACGCGCACATCCAGCTGTCATGTGTTTCTATGTTTAGTGCCAAGGCTCGTATGTACAGCTGGTGGTTCTAGGCAACTTCGGCTATTGTGTCTCGTAGTGTCAGATAGTTGTTGACTCCCAGTGTGTCAACGAGTCAAAATTAGCAAACAGAAGTCGTAGTGTGAGATTTCTGTTAAGTGTGGTAGCAAGTCTGTTAAGCAGTTTTAAGGGACAAATATCCCAAAACCATATTGTACAATGTCGCAAAATATTACATTCATTATGTTGTGAAACAATAAACTTAGAACTATAATCCTCTTTCGACTTCTTAAAATGAGTTTCATACTGCCTACAGGTGTTCATTGCAGAGGATTGCTTGCAAGATCGCCGAAGCCGTCTAAGATATTTCAGACTCTTCCAGAGACTGTTATGGCCAGTATTGACAGTGATCTAGACAAAGGATGAACGATATCGCCATGAGCATATTTTAAAACGTCCCTGGTAAAAATACTAATCTTGAAACTGAACTTGAGATTTTAAAATCGGATTTTAAGCCTGAGAACGCCAGTTAAATAGCAATAATGATTCTTTCTACCCTATTATTTCGAATTTTCTTCCATATTCTTGCAAAGAGTGCCAAAAAGGGTCAGCGTAAAACTCATTTTCCCATTCTAAGGTGAATGCACTGCCAGCATCAGGGAACCTCGAAATGCTCACATTTTGTAATCATTGAAGTATCAAACATATCAATCCTTGGTATTTTAAAAACGCTATAAACACTCTTTTAAAATAAAAATTTGTATCATCAATTATCTCTGGCTATGCTTTTTCTGCCTTATTATTTTCCTTTGAAGGATTAATATACCAAATCATGACAGCCTTTAGATCTACATTCAACATATGTTTAAATACGCAATGGTAGTAAAATTCACATCCTCCGCACATACTCAAGGTCATAGATTGATTTTAGAGATTTATAAGTTACTTTGATTTCTAGCATATTAATATGTAACAAACATCACAGGACCAGAATCCTCTAGTAACCCGTTATTTGCAAGCCCAGCCTCCACCTATTTTGGAACTATCAGAAAACAACTTATAATTATCTCTAATTAGACAAAACGATGTAAACATGTTATGACCCCACCATTTAAGAACCGGTATACATACAGGGCTTAAGTTTATTTACTAAGGATCAAATCCTTTGTTTTCGAAACTGGAAGATCAATTTGCATCAGCGAAGAATTAAATATAAAGCTTAATACTCATATTTGACTTGGATCAGAATTTGATTTTTCACGACTGATTAAAAATCCTACTGATTTTAATTATCGTATCAGAAATATTCCTTTTTTCACACCTTTAATTGGAGGCATAAATCAGAAAATGTCATCTTCATAAAAACTAGACACATGACCCTTCGCAATTAATGCAACGGCAATAGGTCTTAGGATCATAGAAAACAGTCTAGATGCTACTGATAAACCAAATGGATTAAATGCGTATTCAGGAAACTGACTAACAAGTTGAAAACGTAAAAACTTTCTAAATCTAGTTACTGGAATACGATGATCAGCATCTGTCCAGTCAATAGTTGCAATGTAACAGTGGTTTTATATAAGTTCAAGAACCGTTGGATGGTCTTCCTTTTTAAAATGTGAATGGTCTAGAAATGTATTAAGTTGTTTCAAGTTTATAAAAAGGCGTCCCGAGCCGTGAACAGGGGTCCGAACGCTTCCGCCGTTTTACATTGATAAAATTATTGAGAGAAAGGTTTTAAGCTTTAAAAGGGAGGCAATAATAGAGTGGAAGCGTACTTAGTCGCTACTATACAGTGTCAAAAATATATAGACCAATTTTTTAGTCGACTTGATTTTAGTAGTCGAATGTATACTTAGTCGACTCTACAAAATTAGTCGACTTTAGTTGAATTCATAGTTAGTTGACTGTCAATTTAGTCGATTACGCACATAATCGGCTTCTTGAAAGCAATATATTTCAAAACATTCTACTTTGAAATTCGTATGCTTTGTGTTCTTTGACACATTACCTTACATTAATTACGATATGTACGTAAATGCAAGATAATTATGATTGACATCGATGCTATAATAGAAGAATCTAAACTCTAATGTTTTTAAGTTATTTTAAATAATTTATGTTTTGTCTCAATCTCAATTCTCAATTGAGTTCTTAATCATCATAATTGCTACATTGCTAGTGGCACGAGTACATGAAAATCAAAGCAGTGATTACTAACAAGTTCCAGTATGAATCAAATTATTTATAATTTTGACCCACATATTGTGGTCAACCCAATGGTTGGGAGCTAAGTACACGTATCAAATCTTTATCTGGCTCCAAATCAAATTTAATTAGTAATTAGCATTAGAGATGTCTAAGGTGATGATGCTACAAAATCGATACGACATCAGTCAATCAGTCATTAACTATTTTTCATCTTAATAATATTGTAGGGCTAATAATACTACTACACCAGCAAGTCGAATAAGGCACAAGGTATTTGTTTTAAAAGTTATGTTTTGTTTGCCCGTTCTTTGTGTTCTCTTTGTGAAACGAAATTAAATTCTCAAGAATCAGATACATGTTCTTAGTTTTATAAAATATATCGATTCGACAGTAAAAATTCGACTAAATCTAGGTCGACTAATAAATTTCCACTAAATATTTGGTCGACTAATTAACCTTTTGACTAAAAATATTCGACTGTATCTACGGTCGACTGAAGGCATTTCGACTATATTATACTGACCCCTTCAAAATAGGCCCATTCTAATGGTCACGGTGATAATTTTTATCAATTTTTAAACGACGGTATTGTTCAAAATGACATAGGACTGCTTTAAAGTTGTATATATTTTGGCATGTCTACTACTATGGCAATCGTAATTTGTTTAATTAAAAAGCAATATTGGTAAGCATTTGATTGAAAGCATTGTTGCGAGCGATTAATTGAAACTAACTCGTTAATTTAGTTCAAATAAGAGTTTTGTAAGGTATAGCAAGTTTTGAAGAGAATATGCCATTATTGATATACCAACTATTATGCCATAATCGAAATGCATTTTAGTAAAAAGCAATGCCACAGGACAAATGACATATTCTACGTACTGTAACTACTTTTATAACATCATCATACCCTATTATTCTCTCGCGACAGTGTTTGTCCCCCCAGCGGTTCTCTAGTTTATTCCTGAAATATTTACAATTTAAGTAATTTTGTTAAAGATTTTGTGAACGAAATATATGAATTATTTCTTTCTTACCATTCAGTAAATTGCCCGCCACTTTGCCCCGCTGTTCTGCAGTTTGAAAGTGGCTCATTCGGGCAGAGGCTGGCGGGGCTTAAATAAAAATATATATCATGAACATTATAACATTATTAACTTTGTGTAGTCATTTTTTGGTTCTAAGGAATTGATTTATTATTTTAAAGCTCAAATTTTCGATAACCAGCCGTTATCTTTTTCACGAGCAAAACAAAAAACGAAAATAGAAAATTCAGTCACAATATTACATTTTTACAAATTTTTATAAATGGTAAATAATCAAAAAATTTATGAGGTCAGAAGCCAGAGGTAACCATTCATTGATGTCATAACCAGTATTCCTGTTCGTATTGTTGGGATATTTCTGGATAAAAAAATAAAATATAAACTTTACCTTTAAATAGCAGTACATTAAATTCTCTCATAAAAACATTCAACGAGGAAGATTCAGAATTCTTCGGCCTAAAACCCTTGTTTGTTTGTCGAGGCTCCTTGCTAGCATTATGTTTTGCTAACATATGATATGGTTTAGCAGGGCCACGGCGATTATCCAACATTGCGCTTTGCTAACATATAAATTTCGCTAACAATATCTAGTACTATGATGATCCCAATTGCATTGTAGAGTCTCTCGTGCGACCAAAGAGATTTCTTGAAGATTTCTTGTTATAGACGGGTGAACCAGTTAGAAGGCGTCGGTGTAGACTGGTTAAGGGCTAGTTTTATAAGTTTTCGTATGTTCTTGTAAGTCGGGAGTCACCATGTTCAATGAGTTTGTTCCACCTATCACGTAGTACGGGTATGATATGGTAGGTGATTGGGAGGACTCCTGTCTCCATATGCAGTAAGTACTCCGTGGATATAGCAGGCAGGCGAAGTAATCTGAATTTTATCTACTTCAATCGCTTCGTTCAATCCCCAAGTTTCAGATCCGTAAATAGGTATGAATAATGTGGTATATAGATACAGTAATATGGAATCATGGATTGCCGACACTGTGTTCTGCTTCTTGATAAGAAATTGATGGAATTTTCGTTGCCGCTGCTTAACTGCTTTAATGTGCTCATGGAACTTCCCACAATTGCAGGCGACAATTAGGTATGTGAACGTCTGGACTAATTCTACCGCTTGCTGTCCTGTTGATGGTAGAATATTATAATCTTGGTTTTTTGCACATTTATTTCTCGCAGCATCTGTGGAGCACGTCCAGCTTGCGTTGTAATTGTGTTTACGTGTCTAGTGGCAGGCCCTTGCAAAGCTTAAATATTTCGCGTGTTGCGTCCAAAGTAAGTATATGATCGGCGTAACCTCTGTAGCAGAACCAGCTGTGTGTGGTGTTCTGGTGTGGTTGAGAGATATTCTGTAAGAGAGTGTGTGAAATATCCTTGCAAGAAGAGAGTGACGCTTGTGGGGACAAACTCACGACCTTCGGGTGAATATCCCAATGCGCTACCACTGAGCTAAAGCGAAATTTTCCTGCAATGACACTCAATGTGCTAGTATGTCGTGACACATACTACCACAACTCCCCTTTTTGGAGTGTCGACGTGGTTGTAGAAACCCTATCTTTGGCGCCGTTCACCTGTTTGTGCACTCACTTATTGCACGGTGAGAACGGAGCTTTTCCCTGTGATGGGAAACAGGAGAGAACCACTGCCGGTAGACCTCCCTTTTGGGCCTTTGTGAGGGAGAAACCCATGTGTGTTTTGTTTTTGGTGGGAGCTGGCTACTGCCTTCGACTGCGCCATGTAGCAGAACTAACTGTGTGTTGTGTTCTGGTGTGTTTGAGAGACATTGTGGAAGAGAGTGTGTGAGGTATCATTGCAAAAATAGTGACGCTTGTGGGGACCGAACCCACGACCATTGAGTGAATATCCCAATGCTCTACCACGAAGCTAAAGGGACTCCTTCCTGCAATAACACTCAATGTGCTAGTATGTCCTGACACATACTACCACAACCTCTCCCTTTCCTAAAACCAGCTTGCGTTACTGGTAGTAGGTTGTTTTCTTCTCCCTATGTTTCAAGACACTTGTCATTGTTTTCAGAACTGTATGAATGAGTGAAATTCCTCGGCAATTTCTAGGATCTGTTGTATCTCCTTTCTTGTGCAACATGATAACTTCAATGTTTACATGGTCTCGGATGAACGATTAGGTGGTTAGGCTTGTATTGAAGAGTACTGTCAAAGAATCTTTATATTTCATCTGATTGTTTTGGGGAACTCATTTCTTATATTTCTGGTGTATGGGCTCACGGTCATTTTTCATTTATAATTTAAATACCTTCCAGAAATCAGATAGGTTAACGTTAGCTGCGATGTCGTTGCCAATTTCTTGGTAATGCATTTAATTTTTGTTTTAACAGTGCCTTAAACTCAGATATTCTGGAAAGAAAACTGTTTAGTTGTGGGGCGTTGAATCCTACAAGCAAAACCTAATGTTAGCAAGGGGCCTCGACCCGTTTGTTTTCCAAAAAAGATTAAAAAGATGGATGTGATGGGATGGAATGTTTCCCAAATGGGCTAAAATATCTGACTGCATTAGGAAATCGTATTTGGATGGCAAAATTGGCTAATTAGGATCCAGTCTATAGAAATCAACATATTTAAACAAACGATGATTCAAAGTGATGGTAATTGCTCATTTGTATTCTTATTAACAGATGAACACCTTTGTAACATTCAAAGAAAAATTAATGGTTTTGAGCATGGGTCTTGTATTCTGTCTATAAAAGAAAGAGATGGAAATGTAATGATGACCATGACGGTTAAACGCGATTTGGGAACATTGCTTTATGTCAAAACAGAAAAATATTAACTTTCCAACACAGCCATTTGCCAACAATACAACTTGCTAACATTGCAAATTACTAACATCACAGTTGCCTATATTCAACACTACAACTTGCTTATAATGCAGTCTACAGGTAATCAAATTTTAGTTTTTATGCTAAGTTCAAAAAAACATCTTTTGATTTGGTATGCCGCATCTGGTTCAATTGGGTCGAAATCCAATCAATCTGTCACTAGGACACGGTTTATTTGCTATACTTGGATAAATTAAATTTTACCTTCAAGTTGAAGTATTTAGGTTGAATTATTATAAAAATTTAACTGAATCGAACCAACTGAGTCATTAAATGATGACAATTTTAACCCTATGAAACGGTAATATAAAATAATCTTCTCGCTCCGTAATAAACCAGTTGTTGTTTGGTCTTAGTATAATACCTAAAATTGGATTCTCCTTTGGAAGAATTGTTAAAATTTTGAACGTAGGCAAGATCAACACTATAAAAGACATGGGTCAGTTTGTCGATTAGAAAAAACCACATTGAAGCCTCTACTATCCATTTAGAACTATTCCCAACCTTTCGAATAGCTGCGTCATGGATACTTTTTTGTATATTGGTTAGTATTGGTTGGTTGGTAGTATAGCATGGCTATAATTGTTTATACTCATTCAAAACCATTGCCCTCACTATAATTTCTTTTACATGCGTTCACTTACATAATACTCTATCAATCATGCCCACCACTATTACCATTCAAGTCACTACACACACGCATACACACGAACTGCTGCTACAGTGCTACACAAAACATTATACATACACTGTCGCATCATCCATACAGTCAAGGGGTAAATCTTATTTTTGTTAGCTTATCTTATTCAAACTTCTAACAAGGTACATCATTAATGATAGTTGTCGAAGTACTAATATGATAGGAATCGAGCTGCTTGACCTTGGATACTTTTATGTATGTTGAGACACTGAATTTACATCAGAGGTCAGATTTGAGTTTTCACCCTTATCTCATTCACTAGTACTCCAAATCATGCAAACTAAGTGTCAGCAAACTAAAACGTGGCCTTGATGGTGACTTGAGACGCTAAATCTTAATATGACAATTTAACTGTGAGATCGGATTTAAGTTTTGACCTTTCGGAACAGCAAATGCTGTATTTAAGTTTAAGTTGGAACCCCAAACGTATAAAGAACGGTTAGTAAGGTGAAACTCGAAAAAGTAACTTGAGACATCTTAATTTTAATCTGAGGTAATATTTCAGTTTTGATCATTGTTATCCCATGCATGAAAGTTCAGAAAGTGTTTTGAAGTAAGAGAAAGGTTTGGAGTTAGGAAAAAAGCTCAGGCTAGGAAGTGTGTCGGCGTCAGGATAAGGGCAGGGATTAAGAAGTGGATTGTGGTTACAAAACTGGCTACGACTGACAACTACAACAGAGATTGGCTAACCGAAAAAAACTATTTATACTTCGACTTATGATCATTTACTAAGGATGTAATATACTAAGGGGGACAGGTGGTCCGAGTATATCCTGTAATGTTCGAAAAGCGTGACATGGGAAGAGGGGAGTCCGATAAACTTTGACATACTTATTGAATGTTACTGCATTTAGATTACATTTGAATATATTAAAAATGATTTCAAAGATCCCTCATTATATGCCCCAAAATTGGTTCTTCGGCTCTCATTTCTCGTGTAATATAAGGAAATTGCGATGTTTGAAAAAGGTATTGTCATCAAGCTGTATGGTTAGCAAAAGTAACGTGTTAGCAAAATGCTTCGACCGAATTAAAAGTTAATTTACGTTCAAATGCTTTAAATAATTTTCTAAATTTACCATTGCTTCGCCATTTACCAAATCGAAATAGCGAAATGTGCTTATTCCTGGGTTACCTTGCGTAGTTTTGTCTTTATTCTGATAAGTCAGCTCAAAAATGGCTTTCGTAAATGGGCTTAATTTCCGATTTCAGGCTTGTTCCGAGTATGATTATAAAATTCAAATCGTTTAGTTTTGTACTTTCGAATGCTTCTAAATTACTGGCCTATTTTGAAGAAAATTTAAAATATACTAAAATATATCGAAAGAAATTCAAAAAATCGAAAAACCAACATTTTTTAACATGATTTGAAAAATAATAATCTGATCAAAATTCTTATCACTAACATGGTGAAAGTCAAGAATTCTGATCAAGGGCAGTTAGCACTAAATAGGTTGACATTCGTTACTTCTCTTATTCGACGAATCTGGAGTAAACTTAAAGTTAGCATGCACGCTGCCGCGATTAATTTAGAGATAGAATTACTAAATGTCCCTGGCTCACATCGTATCATGCACCGAGCTATCAATTTACCAAGGTAACCGAGTGAAATGTCCCAAGCTAACCCACTAAAATGTCCCATGCTAACCCACCAAAATGTCCCATGCTAACCCACTAAAATGTCATATGCTAACTCACTAAAATGTCCCATGCTAACCCACTAACATGTCCTAACCTATCCGACTAAAATGTCCCAAGCTAACCCACTAAAATCTTCCAAAAACTGATAAAGTTGCGGAATCGGGAACTACAAAGTTGCGGAATAGGGAACTGCAGAGTTACCGGGCCAAAGCCATTTCCTGCCTGAACCTAAACATATCGGTGCCTTAAAATTCAATGTCTTAAAATTTCGGTGCCTTAAAGTTTTCAGTGGCTCGACATTTCAGTGCCTTAACATTACGGTGCATTAACATTTCGGTGTTATAACATTTTCATTCTCTCTACTCTCTGATTTACTTTATGTGTGCGTTAACAGTTTTCTGTCGACGACCATCGGAGGCAGTTTATATTGATACAGATTTAAGTTATTAGTTTTGATTTTTGGAATGATTACATTTGATACTGCCTAAAACTTTTGACTTTCTATTCGTGCTCGAATAAATTTCCCTAATATCTGAATTTGACTTCTGACCTAATATCTATCTAAAATAAATTTTCAATAATAATATCAACAGTTTTGTGTACTTACCTTACATTTCCGTCTTGCGAATAACGAAAACCATGGTGTCGAACATACCAAAGTTCTTTTCTAACAAAGTTATTACTGTCTATGCAGTAAGTAGCAGTTGCTTTACTTCCCCCACCGACGATTCCGTTTTCGAATATTCCTGTAACATTAATTTACAACGCTAAATTATTCAAAACAATTTATACTACAAAATAATAGTTAAGCCTTTATTAGATACTCGATAGAGAATCTTCTGCGTCTGCGATTCTGACTGTATCCCGTCCGGCCGTCGCCCTCTAGCTCTTAAACGGAAATTTTTCGAATTGTGTTTTTGGCAATGCGGACTTGGGGTACTACAGGGCTTACGAAGCCGATATAAGAGTTGACCTAGACCCAAAAAGGTCAACTTGTAGAACTCTCTAACTCATAAACGGCAAGGAATTTCGAAATCCTTTTTTGTTGCAATCAAGGGCCCCTTGTACCAAAAGAACAACTCATACAAGAAGTAGACCCTAGACCTCCAAAGGTCAACACTTAGAACTCCGTAACTCCTAAACGATAATGAATTTCAAAATTATGTTTAATGCAACCTGGGATCCGATGTACCAACATTACAATTCACACAAAAAGTTAGCCTTGGATCTCAGGGTCAACCCTATAACGCCAAAACGGTGTAGAATTTCGGAATTCCGTTTGTCGCAATCAGAGGTCCTCTGTGCCAACATTAAAATTCACACAGAAAATTGGCCTTGGGTCACAGGGGCAACTCTAAAACTCCTAAACGGTGTGGAATTTTGGTATTCTGTTTTTTGCAATCCAGGGCCCCTTGTACCAAAAAAACACCTCATACAATAAGTTGACCCCAGACCCCCAAAACCCAACGTTTAGAACTCCGTAACTCCTAAACGATAAGGAATTTCGGAATTACACAAGTATCGAGATTGAGTATCTATTTCAACAGTTTACAACGGTTTATTTTTCACTTCAATTAATTGCGCGGTACGAGCGAAAATTTAATCACAAACTTTACCAAATACTCAGTCTTAAATTAAGAACAACGACGAAATCGGATATGAATTAACTCTGAACTACACAACATCAAATTAACGCTCGCAATTGTCTTTTTTCCCAGATAAAATTCCTGAAAATTCATTTCACCGCAACATTGTAACTTGCTGATGGCGATTTTAGTGCCAGAATTTGTTCGATCAACTTTTTAATTTATAATCAATAAGAATGAAACAAACATAAAATGCCTTGTAACCAAATTAAAAAGACAACCGATTGTTTCCAATGTGAGATATCAATTACAATTTAAATCTCTATAAAGCTAAAGAGCTATTAATATTGCAAAGCATAAAACTATTAATTTGGGCTGGATTTTAGCCCAACTGAAACAGCTGAACCATATTGTGGAAGTCATCGGGCGGGATTTCAACCCAACCTCATCAAAGGGACCATCTAATTAAGATCTAGAATTTACCACACAGTCGTTAATTGTCAGTTTTGAATTAGCCGTGAAGTTTTGTGCCAGTATTTTTTATTTAGCTAAGAGAGACCTTGCCTGTAAACTTTTAAGTATGCAAATCTGACCTTTTCGGGAGTAAACTTTTTATGTAGGAGAGATGCCACGAATGTTAGACAACACATTGCCTGTAAATTTTTATGCAGGAATGATATGAATATGAGAGAAGACATTGCCGTGCTACACAGATATTGTGAGGAGAGGGGTCTTACAGTTAATGTGCAAAAAAACGAGGATCCTAATATTTCACCACCAACACAAGGCCATCTTGTCAAATATAAACTTTTTATATGGACAGCAAGCAGTGGAAGTTTTAAACGCCTTCACATATCTAGGTGTCACTTTTTGTACTTGTGGGAAGTTTCATAGGCATATCAAAGCCGTTAAAGCCAAATGCGCAGTGGCAACAAAAACTCTCAACATCATGTCAATGATGCGTCTCAAGGACTCCATGTTACTCTCCATACCTCTCTATGCATCTGAAACTTGGGGACTGAATGAAGCCGCTGAAATCGACAAAGTTCAGAATACCTTTGTTAGAAGATTACTTCACCTCCCAGCTAATTCGCCGGGTTATTTACTGCGCATAGTGAGAGGAACACTCCCCTTCACCTACCATATCCTACGCCGTTCTCTGACCTAGTGGAATAAACTCTGTGAACACAGCGACTTACATATATATGCATACAAGAACTGATAAAATTTGACACTATTCAATCTACGCCGTCACTCTCTAACTAGTTTACAGGTTTAAAACAAGAAATCTCAAATCTAGATCTCAAATCCCTTTTGTTGCGCAAGAGAATCTCCCTTACAATTGGGATCATCTGAGTATTGGCGATTCAGTACCTATGTACATACATAAGTGTAAACTAGTGGATATCGATAGAAGTGCCAACTCAAGCTACAGCTCGTTCTATCACAAGATGAAATCAAACCACTCACCGGAACACTATCTATCATATAAGATGAGTCTACTACAAAAACGGACGTTTTGCAACTTGCGTCTACATGTTGACAGACTTCCTTTGCTCAACATATACATAAACCACAACGCACATAAATTCAAGCAAACTAAAAATTGCTCTCTAGGTGGAAAGGAAAACGATATGTTCCAAGCACTAGCTAGCTGTATATACTTCCGATGTATCAGACCAGGGACCTACTGCGGCATACGCACCCGTCTACATACACACAAATTATTTCGGTTATATAACCTGGATTCAGTGAATATAGTATGCAACTATGTACATACACTGTTGAAACGTAGACAATTTTTACTTGGAGACCAATTGGTCTTATAAACTTTGCTCAATTACATTTTAAAATGAACTCAAAAATAACTATGAATATTACTTTTTCCGTGTCGTGAGCTTTGGCCTAATACCTACTTGTATATATTGATTGGTTATAATTTTCCAGTTTAAGTGATTGTGATTACACACATTAACATCATTTGTGCGGATAGATTATCCTAATAGGACTTGATTTTTAAAGTATCTTTCTTTTAAATTTTTTAATAAAATATGTAAATTTATAAATTAATGGCAAACATATTTATAATCCTTAAACTGTATATGGTACAAAATCATTGAATATGTGGCGGGTGAGCATTGCTCTCTAAATCCGTCAAATAAAGTCCCTATTGAGGGAACTAACTAACTATGTGAGACTGAGTTGTAATCTATAATGAAAACAAAGTACAGTTTGCATAGACAATCGTTGACAGAATAAGAACAACTTCCAAGTAGAAGAAAAATTAAAATGATTTCTTAAAATAGCAGTCATTAAATTTTAACATTACTAAATAGGCAAATCACATCTTATTTCACATATTTCGTCGCTGAAGAATCACCTTATACATGCATGGGTAAAACAAAATCATACTCATTTGAGTTTAAAAAACTCCGCAATCTTCATTACATCGAAATAAAGCATGGTCATTTATGACGAGTCGTCAGAATAAGAAAAATTTGCGTAGACAATCTTTACTGAAATATCATTCCCATTTAGCTTAAGCGTTACATATTAATCAAATCTACTTGGATTACTTCTGATCTGAAGTGCAAGACAGTGTTCTAGTGCAAAAAAACTAACGAGTTATTGGTTAAATGATTTTAACCAAAAAGTGTAGTCCATGTTTTTTAAATAACTTATTAAGCAAATCATAACTTTCAACAATTCGTCAACAGAAGAACCGAACTCCATTCCTAGATATATTTATAATATCTAAAATTAGATTTATACTTACACATGAAGTATTTTCCTAACTGGAAATACGAAGTGTTTTACACGAAGTATGATGTTATGAAGTATGAACATATGGAATGAAGTAATATGAACATATAATCCCTCAAACAAACATGAAGTTTTCGAGTTATTTTTATCGTATCTCCTAACTAATCAATCTCTTATGTATCTTTGGAAAACTTGTCCAACGCCATATGACGAAGAAACATACGCTTGAATAACCTTGTTAAATGATTCAAAAATATTTATCGAGTAATTTTGCAACCGTCCAAACATCTTAACAAATTTTCCAAAATGTAACATAAGATAATTATTAAATTCTTCATGCGATTTTCCATACGAACCATCAATTTGAGCCGAAAATTGTTCTAACCACTTTTGAGCTTCAGTTATTATATAATAATTAACCCTGATGTCAGCACAATGCTCGTAATAGTTATCCTTTAAAATATCTTTTAAGAAAACCGGAGAATAACCACATCATGGATTCATGTGTTTGTAAAATTGTAAAATCTAGCGTCCTTGGTGGTCGACACACAGTCGGAGGAATTATCGTTTGTAGTCAACAGTTGAGTATTCGCTGGCGGGCTGGTTTTACAAAGAAAGGAAAAAAATGGTTGCTTCTATTTATTCAAGATTCAGTAATGTACTTCGTCACTCCAAGACAAACCTTAGGCAGCACGTCTTGTGGAAATCCTTCAAATAAATATTTTCATGTTTAAACAATATTTATGTTCCAAAAAAATCACAGGCATGTCTGTTGCTTTACAGTAAATAATGTCAAATCCAGGTAGATTTTGCAATTCCGATGGACCCTTTACTCCTCTTGTCATTGGTTCTTGGCAGTTATCATCTCAGAGTCGCTGACAGGCTGACGAAAAATCTGATGCAGATCTCCAACTTATATTTGACAAACTAAAGTGTTTGAAATATGGCCCACGTTGTTCATAAGCACAGTAACCGCATCCAAATTGTGTAATAAATTGATTCATGTCTTGAACCAATAGTCTTGCTATGTTGTCACAAACAACCGCTTTCACACTCATTCGAGTTACTTGGCAATTTCCATCTCCGTCGAACCATTCAACACCATTGTCAAAACAATCTCGTAAGTCGTTGACTATTGAAATCCGGCTTTACGAGTGAAGGCCGACATAGAGTCCTAACAAAATTACATTCTCCTTTCCTGCTGCGAACTTCGTTTGATCTATTGCAGCGAGCACTGGCCAAAAGGAAGATTTACTTCCTTTAAATAGTGGGACACCATCAGTGTTCAAGATTAGTTTTACTTTCATAGGGTCATTTCCAAAGAACGCTTTTTCCATTATTGGAAGTAGTATTTCCCTTTCTGGAAAGCATAATAAAATGATCGTTGTTGTAGGATATGGAAACATTGCAACTATTACATATCCAAGCAATGGTAGTGATTGCGCTAGCAACTCCAGATGCACTTTCCAAACCTTTTTCACTTAACGCATTGGTACACCGGTTAACGACCACAGCTTTCGAGCCAAGTCAGAAATCCGGAAAAGTAACAGCAACGTCATTTCGATTGTAAGGTTTACTTAAAGGTTCATGCCAGACAGAAATGCCTGTTGTTGGTTATTGCCATCTCCGTCAGATTGATCACCACATGTGTCATGCTGCAAACTGATTGAATTGACTGGATATACGATTTTATGGAAGACGTTATTGTTTGGAAACACAGGCATAGGTGATGGCAACTGGCTCATTCGTCATATCAGGTGTTCTTCCAAGCTCTGCTTTTAGTAAATGTGACATCATTCTTAAACCTGCAAGCTTCTTGATGCATAAATAAATTTGAATGCATAATAATAATCTTGAAGTTGCATAACTCGACTTCTTTTTCTTTATATTTTCTTCTATTTCTGTATGACGTTGACTGATAGTCCCAAATACTTTGGGGGATTCGGAGTATATTTTGATTTAAAACAGAAATATGATTGCAAAACACAATGGCTTGTAAAGAACAAGATGTTGAGAATTTATGGCTGTGATAGTGAAGAGTAGTGCAGCGTTTTTGCGAGAAACAGCCAACAAGCTTGTCTGTCAGCTGTACGTGTGATTCTACAATCGAAAAATCGAGTTTTTGCTTCGAGGTTTAACAAACTGATACTTTTCATCCTCATTTCTTACATCTTCTCGTGTTTTAATTTTTCACAACCTACTGATATTGAAGTTATTTACTTCTTAAAAAATTATGGCAGAATTTTGTCCTCCACCTCCTTGTGTGCTTCGTGAAGGAGCTTCGAACAAACGACCAAAAGTTCAAATTAGTAATGCATCGCAACCCTTTCCAAGTTTTGAATTCCAGGGAGCAACTCATGGCAGATATTTTTCGAATACTTGTGAAGTTAGTTATCAAGCTCAGAAGTAATTGAGAACGAAGAGATTGTAGACCCACAGGAGACGGATTCAGAAAATTCGTTTGGAAACATGTTTCGTGTTTAGTCAACAAGATGTCGAAGATTGTACTCAATCTGATGGAGAAATCAGGGTGAGTACATTTCTCGCCAACGTATTATGGTTTAAAAAATGACTCGCTATTCAGTACCCCAAGCATGTCAGTGGTAATGAATAATTACATATCTCGGCTGATCGACGGTATTCTTATTAACTAACATTAGGTTGATCGTGATGACGAACTGAAAGCCATTCGGGCCACTTTGGACGATCTAAGACGAAACTCTGTTTCCAACTAAGGTGAAGCTTATGGAAGCTGTGAATATTTTAAATTTTGAAATGATTCTGGATTGTTTCTGATTGAAATTTCATGCAAAATTTCGATGATGGATTGAAGTACTTGCATTGTTAGTGAAGTATATGTAATTATACTGTTATGCAGAAATAAGGTGAGAGAGAACTGCATGGATTCTTTGCCTTAGTTAGTACATCTTT
>JAQFZG010002416.1:0-16720 GCA_034695465.1 Entomobrya nicoleti
AGTACAATAAGACCGCGCTAGATGGCGTAAGCTTGATAGCGAAGGCATTTGTGCCATTTTTTTAATATTTCCTTACAACGTAAAAAGGATTAGATTTCTTAAAAGTGCCCATGTTAGCAAACAATGTATTTTACAGTTATGTATTTTTATTACGATAAGATCAATATATCGAATTATTTACTCCCATTTAGCCGGAGACTTATCAATAAATAAAAGTATTTGCCATATTACTTCTGAAGAAGCAATACGTGTGATACGTCAATAGCATATTTATCACTTTTCTTCTGTGGATTTTACAGTTAAACCGGTTTTTTAAAGGTTTCAAAATGCTACTAACTTTGCTATCAGCTTGGCTGTTATCATTCAGAGACAAATAGTGCTGTATGACAAACTTGAAGAACTTTTCAAGGATAACTTTAGAATTTATACTAGTATGAAATACAAAGATGGCTACATGGCCTTTGGCGCGTATTCCAAATCGAACAATTGATCAGTCTGAAATGACGTATTGCACATGTATAACCCAACAATTTACTAGCTTTGATATAAAACCGGAATCGTTATATTTGTTGCCTAATTAGCATGGTTCTTGCAAATCCAGATTAAAGAGCTCTAATTTAAGGCTACAAAAACAGTTTGCCCTTCGAGACCAAGGCATGTCAAACCAAATATTTTTTTTTTCAAATTCACGAATTTTTAAAGCATCCAATAGACAGTACAAAAAATAATAAGACAAAGTTATAAAATAAATTATTGAAGTGACATTAAACAAATTTGAAATTTTATTTGCTGCAAAATATTTTCAATGACAAACCACTCAACATTCCACTAAATTTATCGACGACTTTGAACAAAAATATATGTTTTGCTCAAATACCATCAAATCACCATATTTTTCAGTTCAAGTATCATTTTATTTATAATTTAGTCTGCTCACTTGAATTTGATTTACTTCGTCTACAAAGCCAATATGCATTTCAAAACTCATATATACTCTGACTCTTTACTTTCAGCTAACGTTTTAGAATAAATTAATATACTGTGAAAAAATGGATAAACTACACAACGTTTATTTACTTAACCAATATATTAATAATGTTGGAACCTTATTCCCAATTCGATGGAACGATGAGCAAAAACAGTGGTACATACATTCCTACAAACCAAAGCATTTTAATGGACAACTAAGTCTCATTTTCACAATTACAGCAAAAATTTCTTCACTTGCTTTATTAATTGTGTCAACTTATTTGACATTAAGATTTCCAGGATTAATAAAAACACACTATATTCCAGCTTTAGCCAACGTAATTGTACTTTTGTTAATATCGCTTGTTACAGACTTCATGACTTTTAACAACGGAAAAGAAATAGTAAGTGGGTTGAATTGCGTATTAACCACGAGAAAAACTTGGAAACTATCCCAATCAGACGAAACTTTCATTTACTTAACATCTGCTTTACTGACGTTGAGTTCTTTAGAAATTGGCATTTTATTACCTGTATTTTTGGTTGGTTTAGATATAGATCCATTTTACATATTGTTCAAATTTATTCTACAGACCTGTCCCTTATTTAAACCAATAAAATTTATTTTAAACAGTATTTTGTTTAAATTCTTACGATTCTTAGGGGTGATATATACAAGCCATGTGGGATCAACAAGTATACGATCAATCGGACTAACAACATATTCATTTGGGATATATCGCGCAAAGTTACTGCAATGTTTAGAAAAAGTGCAAAGACCCACTATAAAGTCAATAATGTTTTACCGTGAGTGTCAAATCATGAGAAATATTGCGTATTTTGTTGATAATACACAGTACACTTTGGTATTCGTTAGTCTTTTTATTGCGTTCATAATATTTTCCAATATTTTGATATTCAGCGTACATCAAGGTTTATTAGTGCTAGCAAGTGTTGTATCAGTCCTTCTTTTCTTTTGCATGCTTGTTTTGAAATTGGCCTTTTTCGTTGGTTGTTCATTTTATAAGTCATCTACGACGATACAGTCTAATTGGAAGAGACCAAATCAATTTATAATATACAGCGGATATTTAAATAGGGTTTTAAAATCATTAAAAGTAATTGCAGTACCTGCAGGAGAAGCTGGTATTGTTGATGTGGATATGAAAGTTAACTACTTGCAAAACTTATTAATAAATGTCGCCAATGAAATAATTACTATACAAAGTATTATAAAATGGTAATTATTTCAGTTGTGGTAATTGAGATAAATACTTATATGAAATAAAATATTTTATATTTTGCACAACTGAGAAAGATTTTTTAAATCAAAAATGAATATCTGTTGTTAACAAAATTTGTATGAGCAAAATCGCTACCAAAACGAAGGAAACGGTTTTTCATAACATAAATACACCAATTTACTGTCAAAATATAGTTTGCTTATTTTATTTTATCAATTTTTGATCAGTTGATTTATAAACTAATTTATTAACCGTACATATAACATAGTGTAGCAAAATTTAAAAAAAAACATCGTTTTTAATAATCCAACATTAACTTGATCTGATCTTTGAAAGTAGTGGCTTAGAATATTTGATGAAAAGTGGTTTAGTTTAAATTATTTATCGGTTTAAGGTAATAAAACAAGGAAATCGTAATCTACTCATCTAAACATCACTGAGCAATATCAATAAATTACTAAATTTATGAGTTGGTCTAGCATATTTACTATAGTTACGCTAAAACTAATAAATTAAAAATCATTAGTTATTGTAAATAGATTACACTAGATGTTTTTACATGATTAAATTACATAATAATTGTTAAGAACATATGGCAACCACTTTAAATTTGTAATTTGCCTATTGGCCATCGAAAATCAGCAACCATGAGTTAACAAGTTAATTACTTAGGTATGTATATTGCCACTTTAGTTTGATTAAAAATTCAATTTACGTACTTTTCCTCGTCAGTGACCCAGATCAAATTTCACCAGAAGCTCGTGAATTCCTCAGTCTTAAAACGATCCCGACTTAATTCCCAATGCTTGACATGGCGTTTCAACTGTTAGGCAAAGCATCAATTGTTTTTATGTGTATCACATTAGTTCACTCCAAGTTTACGTATATTGCAGATTTGTGGACTCAATCTTACTGGAAGCACCAAAGTAACACTGTAAAATCGTATATAACCCAACAACTTGACATAGCAACGGAAGAAGCGAAAACTGAAACCAGTGAATACCCAACGTCTACTGATCTTAATAAAATATTAACACTTTTTACAGCTGAAAATTGTTTTGTTTCCATAACCAACCACAGAAATATAAACATTAAATCACAACAACTACCGATTGTAGTTCGACGACCAGAATTAGCAGTATTCGCATATGCTAGGTACAAAAACGGTACATACTTTGATAAAGGAAGAACAAAGACCCTACTAGTTCCACTTGGTTTTAAGTCCATCATTAATGAAACCGTTAATTGGAAAGAAAATTCAACAAAGTGTAAATTATCCCAATATCTAAACAATCCAGATTGGGGTCAACCAGCTGTCGACTTTTGCTTTCGAATAAACCTGTTTGCTTTTGCACCTAAATCTAAACCATGGAATTGTAAATTAGACATAAGTATTTTTACACCTTACTTTATTCTAGAAAACCTTGCCCATGTGAATACATTTAGCATGAATATATTCAGCAAGAATATATTTGAAACGAAGCTTAAACCACTTCCTTCTGTAGACGCCCTTGATATTTCAATGTTAATTGATGTTGAAACCTACACTCAAAACCATTTTTCCGTGTTAAGCCAATGGATAAAAAATAAATATTCTGCGAAAATAGACTTTGATATGTACGGATACAGGGTTTTTCATGGAATTAATCTTATAGCGTACACCAAAGTACTTAAGAGGACTATTTATGAAATTCAAAGCAGTAAATATTACATGTCAGTTTTAAAAAGCTGTCATTCATGTATATATAATAAGGAGACCGTTAAGCAAGGCCTATTATTTCGATATCTTAATTCACCAGATAACACTAAAAGCGCCACCTTTTTAACTGAACTTGTTGCCAATGGTTTTCCATCTCCAAATGAACAACTAATCTGGGATAGCTCTATGTTTGGAATGTTTGGCGAAGAGGAAGCTCTCGAAAGACAATTAAGATTGTGTACAAATCACTATTTCAAAACAAAAACGTTGGCTACCGGAATTTTTAAAAGTCCCCTAGAACGAATAGCTCATTCAACTATTTACATTTTACAATCAATCCTAAAAAATAATTCTTACGAAACTCCCGAAAACTTTAGATGTGAAAACGGAAAAATCGTAGAATCAAACTGGTACAATTTTAGCTTAACAAAATATGGAGACACAAGTTATAACTCTCCCTTTATGATTAACTTCTATGCTAAACAATCTGTTTCTACGAATATTAAAATCGAAATGATATGGTTTCAAAATTCTCTGACAAATCTTAAAATTGTTAGCTGCGGACAAAAGACCACATCTCCTTTCCCGTTTGCCTCATTAGTTGACGTATACTCAGTAAATGCTTGGATTACTGGAATAGTTTTTACTATTTTGGTATCCATAGTAACCTGGAGAGTGTACAACTTTTCGTATACCATAATTGATATTATTGCAATGGCTTTAAAAGATTTGGTTGAACAAGGAGATTCCTTTAAACCAGATATATGTAAGTTTGTACACATGCGAATTTTGTTAAGTGGATTTCTTTTGGTTAGTGTAGTGCTTAGCAACGCATATAAGAATAATAACGTGTACAATATGATAGCTCACAGAAAACCAGTTCTGTATGACACACTAGAAGAGCTTGTTAAGGATAACTTTACAATTTACACTAGAATGAAATATATGGCTACTTGGCCTTTGGCACGTATTCCAAATCGAACAGTTCTGACTGTAAATCAGCACAATGTTACAATGACTGGATATATATTATCCTACTCTGAAGTTAGATTGGCCCTAGCAACCATCACAAAAGGAAATGAGAAAAAACCAGTTGAGAACTTACTTAAATATTCAACAATTAATCCGAAGGCACTGACGTTTCTGAGAAGCATTGTTGATCAGTTTCACAAGTTGTATTTAGCTTCTGAAGGTAAAAATGGTAAAATGTTGAATAAAAGGTTTACGAGTATAGTGTATCAGAAAGATGAAGAGATTTTGCTAAACGAGTTAAGGAAGTGTTCCAAGGCGGCCGTAGTTCTACCTCAATATTTGGCATATCAATTCTCGGAACAGTTGCAAACAAATGAAATTCCATATGGAAATGTGGGGAGCCAGAGCTTCACAGAATTCAATATGGCGTTTAATATTGACAGATTTGTGCCCCCTTTCTTAATGAGGAGAATAAGTGGCGTTGAAGCATCTGGTGTAATTGATTGGTGGAAACGATTTGTAGGAAAAGAGTATATTCCACGAAGAAAGGAGTCCAAGAAAGTGAAAAGTGCTACAATTTATGGAAATATAATTGTAATATTCATTGTTTTGTTGGGTGGCTTGTCGATTTCATGTGTAACATTTGTAGTAGAAATATTCCCATTGATTTTTCATCGAATATCGAAAATTATATCTCAGGCAAAACTTCTGAAATCTATGTTAGGAATTTTATTTACAAAGAAATACATTGTAAAAAAAACTTAAATCGTCGAACAACTACCAATAAATTGTTCAACAAGCAACAATTTTCATTTAATTTATGGTAGTTAACTTAATTTTGATTACAAACTTGATATAAAACAAACTATTCAATAATTACGAAACCATTTTAATTCACACTGATTGGTATTTTACAAAGTACTACAAAGGGACTCACATAGGAAAAACAAAATATATTTACCTGATAAATTTCTTTTAATACTAAGTGCATATACTTTTTAATACTATGGATAAAAAATGAGTTTTTACTTTAGGTCAACTTCCGTTTACGTACAGGCTTGGTGATAGTGGAATTGCTCTTTCGTTTAAGTTCTTAATGCAATGCATAAATGTTGTTCTTGAATAAACTTGTTAACAACGATTTGTTTCTGATTTAGATCTGGTCATTTTGTCCAGTTCATAAAAAACATAATCAACTTAGTAACATAATCAGTATATTCAAAAGTTCTTGGATTTAATTTAGTTTAATTCACACAGGAAGGGTTTTATTAAAAAAATAATAAATAGTAAACTAAGTATGAATGAATAAAGTTGCAACCAATTTGGAAACAAATGACTGGTTTTATAATTATTCAAATACAGCGATTCCCATTTCGTTGGTCATTTATAATCAAGTGATCTATTTAATTATAGATTTGTTTTCATTCCATACATTTAGCATATAGTAGAAAAGTGTACAAAGAATTGGCTGTACTGTAGAAAACAGCATTCATTTTAGCTGACCATCAAAAGTTTTGTTTGTTTTGCACTAATTCTGGCACCTTGTTTAAAAAGATCATTGATTTTGTCTCAAACCTCTGCAAACATCTAATGAAGTGATATGACAAAAGTTTCGAATCTTTATACCAAGACTTTACTGGTAGTCGGGAAAAGATATTTAAATATCATGAAAAAATGGCGAGGTTTTATTTTTCAAACAAGTCAGTTTTAGTAATTTCTACCACAATTTATTTAGGAACAATTACACGTGGATTTCCTAACTCAAATTACACAAAGATCAATTAGCAATTTAGATTCACTTGTTTTCATAGCGGCATACACGGAAGTATAATATCTTACATATTGATATTATATGGTATTATTCATGATATTCATCAATGTATACGTGCTTCAATTGATTTTTAAATTTCACGTGCTGGTGTATATACTTTTCCATATATATATAAGATATGTCTTGATAATAAAAGTATGAAGCGAGCATTTATTGCATCCATAACTCAAAAACATGATAATGATTCTAATTCCAAAAACCAATTTGCACGAGCCAGACTTGAAATTACGTAGACATAAATAATTAGAATTTAAAAGTGGCCACGTATACATGGAATTTTAGCTCACAGTAATACATTTGCAGACATAACTTTCTTTGCGATATAACTAATTTACATTTACTTAACTTAATACTTCCTTTTATGTTTTTAAAGAATTGTCTTTTTCTTACTACTGAAGTCCTCCATATGCTTAATTCGCCTTTAAAATATTTCCCTGATAGATACTGTAAACTTTGGTGTTGACTTTCATAGAATTTCAAAATGGTACCAACTTTGTTATCATCATGGCTGTTATCATACTCCACATTGAACAATTTACAAAATTGCATGGTCCATTTGATGTTTGCCTCCTTATCATATAGTTCGCTTGAAGCTTACGATCAATTTTACGCCAAAGAGCCTCCAAAATTCCCGCTAGTTCTATCAAAATATGTTTACAATTCTGGATATCGCCTGGCCTGCAACAATGACCAAGGCAAATTGTTTGGAAACCCTTCTGGGGATTTCATATTTTCTGCTGTGCCATCCCCTCGAATCACATGTAATTTCCAAGTGTATATAAACCCACCATCCTGTACTACATGGAAATTGGGCGGAACACTGTTTCAGGATCGTTCACGTCGCTACCAATTATCAAGGTTACTTTATAACGATAAGTTTGATGAAATTGTTCCTTCAACATATCTAGATCCAATATTTGATTATCGTGTCAAACTAAGTAAGCGAGAGCTTTATTCAGGTATGTTCATTCAACGTGTTCCCACTCTAAAAGCCAATTGGATATTTTTGCACGTCGTTCAAAACTCTCAAGAATCCACAAATCTGGCAAAAACAGGATCTGGTTGGACTGATCTACTTTTCTCGTTTGACTTTTACATGATTGAAAAATTGCGAAATATTGATATCAGCAGCTTACCAACTAAACTCAGGTTGACTGTAGACGTTGGCCCGAATACAGCAGAATACAAAGCAACAGCTTTATATCAAATATATCTATCTTCAATACAATCCATTCAACCATTTATCGAACAAGTTTCAAAAGCTTGTGATAATCTTGATGGACTTGAAGAATTTCAATGCATTGATAAACAAGAAGATTTGTATCTAAAATTTGTGTGGAAATCGTGTGGTGACAACTTAAAAGATGGTTTCTTAAACTGCCTGTTCACAAGTCAGAACTGGGATCAGCTTGCATTTGTACTTCAAACTGTTGGAGGAATGATAAAAATCATTACTGATGATTCTGAAGTGATGCAGGTTTTAAATCATGTATTTCCCAACTCAACTACACTTTCTAAATCTGAAACGTTCTCAATGTATCAAACATTGCCAGTTGTCAAAATTGACATTACGGCCAGTTGGACAACTAACATATTTTGGGAAAGCAAAAGTGGGAATATGCACTTTGTTTCTTGTACGAATCTGCAAAATGATAGCTGGTTATCATTGATTGGCTATGTTTCTGTTTTTCACTGGAATAGCTGGTTGGCCATCATTATATTTGGAGTATTGAGTGGTTATATTGTCCATCATATTCACCGCGATAAGGAATCATTTCTTAACAAGAGCTTTGTGTATTGTGTGTTGCTTTGTCAATCTACGGCTATCATCGAGAAAACTAGATGGATTGGAGGGGCTTGGCTATTGGCTGGTATAATATTTAGTAATGGATATCCAGGAGATAATTTTCGAAAGTTGACAAGTCCATTAGTATCAAAGCCGTTTGATAGTTTCGATGAGCTGTACCATGAAAAATTTAGACTTTATACATCCATAGATGAGACGGTGGTTTCTGGATTTGATTTTCCACTTGATTATGACACAGCAGAAATTGGACTCAACGTACCTGAAACTGTCAGCGATAACGACATTTTAGACTATTTTAATGGGTACACCAAAATGGAAACTTACTGGCAGATTAACACGGCTCTTCGTGGATGGAACACCAAAGTTGGAATAGAATACGGTAGAAGAGCGCTAAAAATAAGGAGACTATTAAATGTTCCAACATTTGGTATCGATCTTCGTGAAATGTATACTAACATGACTGATTACTTTATTAAGAAAAGTAAACTGGATTGCACTAAATTAGCGTTCATGGACTCCAGAGAGAGTGTACTGAAAATGTTTGTAAAGTTACTAACCGTCCATGATAGTAAATATCTCCATGTGTCTACACAGCCGTATGAGGAAACGTACAAGTTTATAGTTCCCGTCAACTTTCCAGTAAAAGCTGATAAACTTGCTGAACGGCTAAGCTCAATTTTCGATTTCGGTCTGCTTAAAATTTGGGGAATATGGAGGGAAAGGAAGATTTTACGAAATGAAAATGCAAGATTAGAGGAAAATATACATCGGAGGGCTAAACCTAAAAAATTAACGATGTCTGGGAACATTGTCGTGGTTTTCTTTTTGTATTTCGTGCTTATTGGGGGGACAATTATTGTATTGTTGATTGAGCTAAATGGTATCTTTGAAAGAATTCTAAGATTTATCATACAATTTATTAGCAGAATTTGCTCGTGGTGTTTGAAAAATATTGGATACTTAATTTTAAAATTTCGAAACTTTCGAAACATGTTTAACTGTCATGGTCACTTTAGATCAAAGTTTAGTTGCAGGGTAAAATAAAGGTTGAAATATTACGACGTCTTATATTTGTAAACTTTATTAATGCTTGGACTACTAGAATAGTTTTTACAATATTCGTGTCCACGGTAACCTTTGAGAATCTTTAACTTTTCTTATACAAGTATTCAAATTATTGTCATGGCTTTAAAATATTTGGTTGAGTAAGGGGATTCCTTTAAAACTGATATATATGTAAATTTGTACAAATGCGTATTTTACTTAGTGGAATTTTTTGGCGGGCATTATAATAAACATATTGACCAAAAGCTCCATTTAAAACATACCATTCATTAAATGCTAAGTTTTTTTTAGTATCATCACTGTTCCGTATTCTATTTTTTAACGTTGCTGACTTTGCAAAGTTACATGCATAATGGCAAAGCCAATTTTCGTTTCTTCCAAAACTAGGTTCAATCAATTTTTACAAATACCCGCAGTGTAAAATATGTTGGTGGTTTTGGATAACCCTCCGTTTTTGAATGGGATTTTTTGGTCTACTACACAAGAACCAAGGAGATCAAGAAGTTTTACGTAATGAAAGTGCAAGGTTAGAAACTTTGTAAATTTTATACATGAAATACGAACGATTATGTGATGTGTTTCAAATTACTACTTATATGATCGATAAAGGTGTTTTGGTTAAACTTATTTTTAAACATATACATATGGTTACCAATTTGGATATGTAATTTTGCAATGTAAGAAATATAATGGTAAGATAATCAGTTCGTAAGTTCTTGTTTGGCATGTTTTCAAATTGAGTTCATTTGTCATATGACACCTAGTTTTACAAGAACATAATAAGCATACTAATGCAATATATGTTATTGTGCGAGAAACTTAATAGTTTAGTATTTACAGCGTGTATTGGAATACCAACAAAGCAAACATTCAGATGGAAATTTGGCAAAAAGAGAATAAAAAAAGAACTTTCTAGTTCAATTGGAGTTCAATTTTCCTAGCGTGCTTTAACTGAAATCTCTGATATAACCGTTAACGCGTGTATAAAACGTAGAATAATTTAAATGATAAACTGCTTGATAGCTCAACCGGCGACTTAATAATGAATTGAACTACGCCTTTTTGATGTCAGCATTAAAGCAAATGTATAGAATGCCGGAGAATAATGCATTTGTTATGTTTTGCTGGCTTTAAAGTCGCTACGAAAATTCTGCTCCATTAAGATGGGATTTCATAACTCATTTTATTTACCGGTATTTAGATTCTGAAAATAGATAATAGATTATGTATGGCATAAAATGCGAGAAAGAAGACTGTGGGTGTAATGTAAGTTAGATATAAAGCACAAGCGAGTCTATAATAACCAAGTGTATGCCTTTAATTTTTACATTCGCCCAGCAAAAATCAAAATGGTTAGGATACCATTATGGTATCGGGTGTATTTGTGGGGACACAATATGCAAAAAGACCAACGCACATAAAAGAACTAATTATGTAATGGGCGACTAATAGAAACGTTTAATTTAAAGAGTAATCCATTTCAAATATAAAATTTAAAATATTTACATAATTTATTCGTTTGATTAATTTTTTTTGCTGAAGTTTTTAAACTAATTTTTCAAATTCAGTGTGATGTGCATTATCTGTCATATACTTCGATGTAAGGTAACTTAAAAGTCATCTTGCTTTAATTACTTCTAACATTTAGCAAGATTCTAAGGATTTAATTACCAAAAAAGCACGTTAACGATATTTATAATGAAACAACTTTTTAAAAAAAATGTTGATTTTTCAACAGCATCTTTTGCCAATGCTTATGCACTGTTGCTTTTTTGGTGAACTGCACATAAAAGTATTAGGTCGGTACGAATTTGGTCATACACGAATCAACATTATGTGAACAAGCCTTAATACGCGACTTGTAGATTAAATAAATATTTTATCCTTCTCTCAGTTATAAACGCGACGTATTTATTTAAAGACAGACCACTTAAAGACATAACTCTATTAAGTTGGCTGGCTAATGTTATTACCTTTGAATATTACATTTGACTTCATATGGCAATTAAAGACACTATAATAGAAGAAAAAAGAGACCATCAAGCATTTGAGAATATATATACTTTACCTTAAGTCTTAGCGGGATTTAAAATAAGTATATATTGGATAAATTGTTATTGAACTCATTCTTAGAGCGAAAACCACTTTACTGACCATCTTCCTAATTTATAATCACGCCCAATCGAGTTTAATACGAGCTACAAAAACACCAAATGGAGCAATGACTGCTAAAAAATGAGGTATTTTGACTGGCTCACCTTCTTCTTGTCTTCACTGGTATTGTCTTCTTTGAAAATACGACACAGCGGTCGATTACAAAGTCGAATTGAACCCTTTGCTTGGTTTCCTTTCAAATGATGCTAGCTTACTATATAACTTTTTTCAAATCAACAAATCAAATATGTAGGCTCTCTTAATGAGTATAAATTTTAGATTAAATCGCTTCGATAAACCTGGAATATTTTTTCCAATGCCTGGCCATATAATTACTATCTGAACTTTTGTAGTTCAGTTTAAAGAAAGAATCTAACCCATACGCAAGTTCTAAAATGCTCATATCCTAAAAACATCTTGGTTCTCTTATAGAACAACTTAAAGTAACGGACATTTATGGTGTCATACCATTCCTATGGAGCAGCAGAGAAAAATGTTTCATAGTGAAATCCAAGAGAAAGCTTATGTTCTATAAAAACAGACTTTACATGGGCTCCTTGTTTACTTTCCTAATTTTTCTACAAATTGCCTGGACTTGGAAAACGATCAACATATTTGTAAAACTTCACTGTCTGTTCAACTTCTTTGCGCTGCTAATGCACATCTACACACATCATGTGTTTTACTCGAAAGCAAATCTGATTGTTTCATTTTTAAATGAAATGATTTTGTTTGAAAAGCGCAAAAACGGTACTTATTCATTTTTTAAATATACCTATAAATAGTTTTTTTACAAGTTATTGCAACTTATTATTATTTTAGAGCAAAACTGGATTCCCAAAATTGGTGGAAGTAGAATAACTAAAATTGTGATGAGAACAATGGAAATTTCTGGAATTACATTGCCTCTCTTTTATCATGCGGATCTACTTCGAAATCCTTGCTTACCTTTTCATTTGGGTGGCTATTGGCTAGTTATGGATCAATGTAATGGGCAAATCGGAACAGAATTTGAAGCCACTTGGTCAAGCCATGAAATCTGGACAAAGGCAGTTGTCTGCATTGTAAGCTATGTAAATTGGAGCTTTTTACTTGGAGGAAGCTATTTTCATATAACTGTTGTCTTGCTTCTCAAAAGTTATTGCTTCAGTAAATACACTTTACTGGCTGGGAAACTTATTGTTGAAAATCAAGCAAGAAAACGTAAAGCACATTGGTATACTTGTTTAACGTACAGGGAAATTGAGGTTATGTCCACAGAATATCGGAGCCTTTATTCCAAACACATGTCTGTAAGTGTGCTTGTGGTGATACTTTTCGTGCATACAATTGGTTTGTATGCTTGTATGTATTTTGGAATGAAGTTGCGTCTATCAATGTTTTTCATGTTTATGATGGCAGCAGTAAATGGTGGCGTTATAATCGTATGCATGTACACCAGTTTGGCTAATGTGTATAAATCATCGAAATTCGTTCTGGAAGTAAAACTGAAGAACGGGATTAAGAAACCGAGTCCATGGTTCTGGCGCTATTTAAAATCTTGTAAAATTGTAAAGGTCTACATTGGGAATACTAATTATATGGAGCCGTTGACTCCTTTGACTATTGAGCAGTTTGCTATTGATCAAACTGTTAGCCTGATGCTTTTGAAATTAGACTAATTGTGAGCTAGGTTATCCCAACACACTGAAATCCCACGACAGCCTAATTGATCATATTGTAAATTTATTCCATTTTATGGAGACCACATGACTTGTTACAACCTGTTCAACAATTACCAGCTGCATGCGTTAAGAGAGTCACGGAGCAAATACGAAGTCACTTCGTGTATCTAGATCATGATTTAAATCTATATTATACGACAAATCCGTCACTAATAGGCTTAGTAATCCGTTGCTATGTATAACTTGTGCAATAAATTGCAAGAGATTTTATAATTAAAAGAATACGCTGAAATAGCTATAGTATGAAAAAAGTATGTAATTTCGCAGCGAATGTAAGCAAGTTAACCTTTAACAAAAATCAATCAAAATATTTGCATACATATTCTTCTGGTTGGTTTTCAGTCTGGCTCCTGCAAATATGTTGTTGAAGTCGAAATCCCCAACTTGTGTGTGATGTTATAACATACTGTTATTGCTAGCCTCGTACTTTTCGCACCGGTACATATACATACTTAGACAATGTCTATGAATATACCAGCAAATAGTTTATTTAGATCAAATGAAACATTTATGATATAATATTATCCAATTACATTGTGTAATTGGAGGGGGGGTTTGTTATCGCAAAAATGGATCTAGAAATTTAATAAATAGTTGTAGGAAAAGGTTTAAAAACTCAACGTGTATGTATGCCTATTTTTGATCTAACAGCCCGTGACTAATTTGCTTAAATTGCCCGTTTGATTTTCATTGCAAGTCACATGTTTTATTCTAAAGCAAAGCATATAAATGACAAATTCCTTATTTTATAATAAAACTGATCAATAATGGATAACAAAAAACCAATAAATTCTTCTTTATGTAGAAAATATTTAATACATAATTACTTAACCTACTTTAATTTTTTATAGCTATTTGGTTCGTGTAAAGCTTATTCAATAACTTTTCTCAGCATAACTTCATACAATTTTGCATCAAATGGCATAGTCGCATTTAAATAAAATACATTTAATTATTCCAATCTATTTTTTTATAATTTTATAACACTTTGTATAGTAATTATTCCATTGGCAACATTTATTAATAAATTCTGCAAGTAAGTTACTTTCATATCCACATCAATAATTCCCGCTTCACCAGCAGGAATTGCAATTAGTTTTAAGGATTTTAAAACCCTTCTTAAATACCCACTATATTTTCGAAACTCCAGTGATCTCTTCCAGTTGTACTGTATCGTCTTAGATGACTTGAAAAAGGCACAACTCACAACAAATGTTAATTTTAAAACAGCCATACAGAAGAAAATAAGAATCAATACAAATATTGTCAGCACTAGTAAACCTTCATGAACACTTAAAATCAAAATATTGGAAACTATTATAAATACAATGAACAGACTGATAAACACTAAAGTATACTGTATGTATTCAACGAAACGAATAGTATTTCCCAAGATTTGACATTCACGGTAGAATTTAATTGACCTAATTGTTGGAGTTTTTAAATTTTCTAAATATTTTAATAACTTTACACGATAAATCCCTGACGAATGGTTTATTAACGCTATTGATCGTATACTGGTAGATCCAACATGACTTCCATAAGTTATTCCTAAGAATCGTAAGAATTTAAACAAAAAACTGTTCAAAATAAGGTTGAATGGTTTAAATATTGGAAACGTCTGTAAAACAAATTTTAACAAAACGTACAATGGGTCTATATTTAAGTAAACGAGAAATACAGGTAATAAAATGCCGATCCCAAATGAGCTTAAAATCAATGTAGCCGATGATATGTAAACAAAAAGTTCATCTGATTGAGATACATAGTTGCCAAGTTTTCTTCATGGTAAGTACGCAATTTAATACACTGACAATTTCTTCTCCGTTGCTAAAAGTCATGTAGTCTGTAACTAATGATATTAATAGAAGTACAATGACGTTGGCTAGAGCGGGAATATAGTGTGCTTGAATTATTCCTGGAAATCTCAATGACACATAGGTTGAAACGATAAATAATACAAGTCCGGAAAACTTTGCAAAAATTGTGAAAACGAGACTTAGTTGTCCGTTGAAAAGCTTTGGATTATAGCAATGAATGTACCACTGTTTTTGCTTTATGTTCCATCGGATCGGAAATAAAGTTCCAAAATTATTAAGATACTGGTTTATTAAGTAAACTTTGTAGACTTTGTCCATTTTTGCGTACGTATAGTTATTCTGTTTTTAAATGTAACCTAAGATACACGTTAGAGTTAATATTTCATTTGAAAAAGAGACTGTTCGTGTGGATCAAATAAATCAAATAATTGTTATAATTCTTAAAAAAAATTGAGCCTTACCCAGTAAAAAATATTGTTTTGCTATTTTTGAGCAAATTATACATAACAATTTGAAACTGTCAACAAATTTAATCGAATGTTTTCTGAGTGGTTTGGCAATTAAACTATATAGTAGACATCAAAGTTGCGATATTGATCAACGTTGATTAGTTTGTTGTCCTGTCTTAATGGACTTTACTGGAAGTCCTACACTTTAAGTTTAACCTGGCATGTTTAAAACCAATCCCACTGTCCAGGTTGTGTATATGAACCTAGATTGAAATTTGACCTAAAAAAGTAATTGGTAACCAATTTATTTATGTAGATAAGAAATCAAAATTCGGAAATAAAACCTGTTTTTTATTGCAAACCTAAAGTATGAAATTATTTTTTGGGCGTACGATGCAATATGTTTTTTTAAATCTGGTTACCTTACACGATAAAAATAATCTCGTAAATTTTGACAAAAAATAAATTATACGTGATTTGTAAACTAAAACCGCCATTTATTTTATAACGAATACCATACTGTTTAATTCTAGACATAGTACTTCATGATTTTAAACAAGAAATGGAGACTAAATTCTTATTTCGCAAAATATTGTGGGCTGTACAATCCAATTTTTACGTATTCTTTATTAACTATTAAGTATATTTTAATGGACAATTAAAAAAATATTACACAAACTTTAGGTTTTATTCACTATTTAAATAAAGCATACAGAATTTGAAACGCTAAAATTCAGCTTACAAAACGCCACATTAAATTATTAACATTTATGTAAGGTTAATCTTAAATTCATTAGCCGAGACTATATTTTACGTATCGGATTTATCAAAAAAATAGTTTTTCAATATTTAGCTTTCCGTTTACAGGTTTAGTTATCCTAACAACGAAGCGAATTTATTGTTACATAGGAAATTAGGAATTAATCACATTTTGTATCGTGATGATACCATTTACAACATTTAATAAAAGATTTGCCAGATAGTTA
>JAQFZG010002417.1:0-16718 GCA_034695465.1 Entomobrya nicoleti
TTTGTATTATGTAAAGTGTCGTTCTTTCTTAAAGTTTCGGCCTTCTGTCGTTATGTAAATTGTCGTTCGGCCAAGTGACAGTACTCCGATGCAACCAACCACCAACCTAAAGACCCACCACAATATTCACACAGGACAAAAGCCAATCGCCTGCCGTAAATGTAGCAAGCGATTCCGTAGCCGAGTGGCATTTAAAAGACATCCTGAAGTTCACAACGACAATCTAAAAGTTAGTTGCAATACTTGTGGCAAAATGTTTTGGGGGCCTTTGAATTTAAAAGTTCACATGTGGCAAAGCCACTTTCAAAAGGAACGTAAACATTAATGTATATTTTGTGAAAAAAGATTTTTTCTGAGTGTACATTTGAGACGACACATTTGCACACATATTGGAGAAAAGCCATGCAACTGCAATATTTGCAAGTAGAGTTTCACAGAAAATTCCACTCTATTTCAACACATGTGACGACGACACATAGAAGAGAGATCTCACCACTGTATGTGTCTGTTCAGTGGCATTTTTTACTGCTGGAGAATTACGGAGGCATAACGCAAAGAATCACAATGGCCCAAAACCGATATTAAATTTCCAGTGTCTGCAATGTCCAATAAGGTTTAGCAATAGACACCAATTACGTCGTCATTTGGTTTCCTCAACTCATTTAAAAATTGAGTGTATATTTTATCAGGATGCACAAAAATATTTTTCAAATAAACACTCATACCTTAGGCACATTTGCAAACACACCGGGGAAAAGTTATACATTTGCCCTTTTTGCAATGGTGAATATCCAAGCAAAAATACTTTACGTGAACATTTAACACAACACACGGCTGAACAACCATACAAGTGTAATTGTTGTAAAGTTTCATTTTCCAGGTATTCCGAATAAAGAAAACATAATAACAAATTTCACAAAAATGTTTAAAGTTTGCTGTAGTTCCTCCAAAAGATCCGCCATGTGTACGGGTATTTATTCAAGGAACATTTTTGTTAGAGATTTTTAGTTGTTTATTAATAAAGGAGATCGGTGTATTGAAAATACGGAAATATGCAGGGGTCAAATTGATAATTAAAATGTTTAAAATATGACATCGTCGTCGTCGATGTCAAAATCGTCTTTCATCCTGTATAATTTCTAAGGTTAATGAATTAATCACTGATTTAAAGATCTAATAGAATAATATCTTCAAAAAAATGTTGACGATCGAATTTGTAATTGATTGTGTTTAAATTACACCCCTTATATCTACTTTTGTCACAGCTTTTACTTAATATTAAGATTATTACCTTAAATGCGGAAAAAATAATGCTTAACTTTTCACCGTGTAGTGAATATTAATAAACTTCATTAAAATCTCATCTCTCAGTTTTGTCCTAATAGAAATTGACACACGAAATGAAGAACGAAAGGTGGAGTTGTTATTTTTTGGTTTCAAGATATAAATTTTTCTGAGAAAGCAAAACTTGTGCTCCTCTTTCTCGTTGGCTATTGTTGGAGACCGTGGATGAATTTAACAAGATATGATAATGAATAAATAAATAAAAATAACTCAAGCGTGTTTTTGAGGCTTTTTATGTACTTATCATTTATTTGTTTCTAATTGTCTGCAAAATAATTTTGAATTAAAATTTAACTATAAGATTTTACATAAAATGTTAAATTAGTTAGCTTAGCTGTATACTAATTTATTTACAGCTTCTTTAAGATACATATTTGTAATCCATAATAATTTTTGGACAACATACATTGTACAAAAACAATTAATTTCTAAACATATTATTTATAAAAATATATTTTATTTGATTATTCGTGTGCGTCCTAGAGAAGTTGAAGTGAAAAATAAATTTCAGGACCGTGTTCACAAAATATTTGCAAATATTTTCCTCATCTACAATTTATTCACAGTTGTAATTAAGCTTGATGAGACCGCATATGAGACCATAATGATGTCCTAGTAACATATGCATTCTTGCAAATTTTACAGGAAAATGGCCTTTCGTCAATTTTGCAAACAATGTGATTCCAAAACTGCATCCTGCTTGTAAACCCTCTTTCACAGCAAACACACTGATATGGCTTAAGTGTCAAATATTTGCGTTTATATCGAGTGAAATTAGCTTGACTGCTAAAACTTTTACCGCAATTCCCACATTTAAACGGTTGCTCTCCTGTATGCGATCTCATATGCACAGTTTTTCCATTCTTTGTGCAAAGCTCCTTCTTGCACAGCTCACAACTAAGCCATTTTTCTTTAGTATATGTAAACAAGTGTTTGAAAAGGTTCGATTTTGTACAAAACCCTTTTAAATTTGAATATGACAATTTCTACCAGCCGCATTTAGAAATACTCTTTCACACAGACTGCAACTGAACCGATTTCTAACATTGGCATGGGTTTTTTCCTGAACCAGCTTCTCATATTTTGTATAAAATGACTTCGAACAAAGATAACATTTATGAGGTTTATTCGCAGTGTGACGGACAAGGTGACTTTTTAGGCTCTGTTTACACAAAAAACACATTCCACATTTTTCACATTCTAAAAACGTTCGACTGGTTTCATGTTTGTAACCAAAAACTGTGAACAATTAATGTCTGACGAAATGGTACCATATGATATTTGAGAAATATCAAATCAATATCGAAGGATTATGGGTAACTGGCTGAGTTTTAGAGACTTTTTTTGTACATTAGTTGGGAGCGTGCATTGTACCTTAGCAATAGGCGAGCTGTGTTGTATGAGCTATCTCATCTGTTCTCTGTTTACATATCTTTCAATTTTACTCTTCACTTAATTTTTCTCTTCTTCTTTTTCGCCATGCATTATAAGAGCAATGAATAGTTCTCGTTAAGCGCTTTTTTTCTTGCGTTACTACCACCACCACTCATTTCCCAGCAGCAGCAAAGCATTACCACACCACTACATACACACTACTGCTACACCCACACACTTATGCATACACAGTCACACCATTCATACAGTCAAGGGGGACATTCAAACTACTATAAAGGTATATCATTAATGATGGTAATCCAAGTACTAATATGAGAGGAATCGACCTGCCTGTTCTTGGACACTGAATTTACATCTGAGGTCAGATTTGAGTTTGAGTTCTTTACCTCATTCACCAGTGGGGTACTCCAAATCATACAAATTAAGTGTCAGCAGGCTGAAACGTGGCCCCTTGATGGTGGCTTGAGACGTTGAATTTTAATTTGAGATCTGTGACTGTGATTTTAACTGTGAGATCGGATTTAAGTTTCGACCTTTTCTACCCAGTTGGAACCCCAATGTGTAATGATGGGTTAGTAAGCTGAAATTCGAAAAAGGGTAATTTGAGACGTGTTAATTTGAATCAGAGGTACTACTTGAGTTTTGACCTTTACTATCCCTTGCATGAGAGTTAACAAGTGTGTTGGAGTTAGAGCAAGGGTAAGAATTAGGAAAAAGAGCGTTAGGAAAATGGCAGGGATCAGGAAGTGGATTGTGGTTATAAAACTAGCGGCGTCTGACAACTGCAACAAAGATTGACTCACCGACAACGACTATTTGTTCTTCGACTTAGGATCATTTAATAAGTATGTAATCCACTTAGGGGGACAGGTGGTCAGAGTATATCCGAGTATGTTGGAAAAGCGTGACATGGGAGGAGGGGAGTCCGAAAAACGTTGACATACTTATTGAATGTTACTGCACTTAGATTACATTTACAAGTATTAAACATGATTTTAAAGATCCTTCATCATATGCCCCAAAATTTGTTTATCGGCTAAGCCGAAGAAATCTCTGGCCTTTCTGGTGCAATAATAAGAGTTAGGATGGGCTGGTGTAATTGGCGTGAAATATTTTGATACTATACAATTAATCGTTACTCGACCTAAGCTTTGACCTCGTTTTTTACTGATATAAATGCTTATATTAGGTAGGGCACAAGTTTCTTTTGAATCCAAATTACGTCCATTTCAGCTTGCCATGTGTTTGAAAATTTTCGGTATAAATTTGCCAATTCGAATTGTCGAATAATTACGGGTATCGGAAGAATTGGTTTTAAGTTTATTCCTGCAAAGTGACTTAAAACAATTAGACAATTTTCCCTGGAAAATCTTTCGAGGATTAGAAAAAGGTTTTCCAGATTAATTTGTTCATTAGGAAATATCTTCCCTGATTTTAAATCTTTTGCCAAGATTTTTAGAGCGTTTTGGGTAAACCTTGAAACTTGCATTGGCTTGTAGAGAAAAGAAGCTGACTCATGTGAAGACTCAAATAATTCGGATTCCAATTTGACAGTTTTGGTTTTTGTGAATACACTTGATATTCCATTCCCACCTTGGGATAGAAAAGTAGTGGCGGGTTTGACTCGAAGTATAACGAACAATACTAAATAAATTAGCTTCATGCCAAGAGTTGGATCTAAATAAATAAAAACTCTTTAGTAACAAAACTTTGAAATGTAGCAATGTAGAAGTTTTTAAATATTCCCTAGATTAATTTTTTTTAACGGAATAGTAGTGTAATTACGTATTCACATTCCTTCTCTTAAATATTCCTTTATGATATCGCAGATATTTCGTACTCAGATAAATTTGACTAAAGTAACACAAACGGTGGAATTGTACAAATATATTCGTACAAAGTCGTAACCGAACCACTGATATTAAAGTCATTAAAAAAAGTTAAAATCTGATTTACCCTAACGTTGTATTTATATAGCTGCTCGCTATACTTCTCAAAAGTGCTATTTATAAATTTAGAATTGGGAACTGTGGTATCTTGAGATACCCCAGCAAAGTCAAAAGATGAAGATCATCTCACACACGACATCCGTGGTGGTAGCTTTAACCAATGTCATGCCTGACCACCACAGCAACTACCTCGTGGAGGCTGGATAACAAGATATCCAGCAGCAGACCTAATCCACTATCCTTAAGAGTAGCACGTCTACTAATATATATCAAAACATAATAACCTATATTGTTCACTTTAATGCACTTATCTTAATAAATAAACATCCTGATTGTAGTTAAATAAAGGAAAATAACCCACGTGTTTATTACACATCATTTATAGTATTTCACCAATTAATTACGGCTAAATACACCACAGGAGAACAAACGATGTCATCGGAATTATATGACAGGAAAGATTATAAGTTTTTTTGCCATAAAACACAATTAGAATAAAATGGCTTTGATTTTTCTGTATGTGTTTTGCATAATGCAATGACACGTCAAAATATTCGGTTTAAAACTACAATGAGTTTAGTGTCATTGAATTAAATTGTCACGGGTTCAAATGAATCTACAGTTCAAAAAAATCAGCCACAAGAGGTGGTAAAGTTTTTGCACTGGGTTATGAAAGCTAATCCACGTAAGCGGAAATAATTTTCTAAGTGTATTATTCCATAATCAGCTATGTAAGTATGTTAAATATTACATTTGACCACAGGTTAGCTTGTGCAAAATTTTAATTAGTGTAAAACATACTTTGGTTCAAGCTATATTCACATGAAGCTATATTTTATATCGATTAGGTAGTTGACTCACAATACTATCTACTTGCATTTTAATTAAAAACGTTGATATTCAGTTTAAAATACCGCTAAAATTTAGTAATGCTTTATTTTTTGTTCAAATACGCTTTCCAGCATTGCATACTGCCTAAATATTATACAGAAAAGTATTTGGAACAAAAAATACTTTGGAACAAACAGGTATACATATAAAAACTGTGGATAGAAAATATTTTGAGATTCAGATCTGAACAATAGTTTAACATATCTACCTTCCACATGTGTACCTATTCGTTATACTAACCCACGACTTCATGGGTAAAAACGTGTTTGGTTTTACATTTTAAACTCCGTAATCCTTTCATATACATACCTTTAACTGTTGCCATACCCTTAAAATTAGAAACCAGAGAAAAGTTGATGAAGTTAAGCATACAATTTTTACTTAAAGGAAAGCTTACGTGCATAAACCACAGAAGTACGGTTTAGCTACTTACCTCAACCAAAAGCAACTATGCATATTATTGACAAAAATATGAAGGTGTATGGTTTTGAAAACATCCTCGTTTAGGTACGTACATTGAATAATATTGTATGCATTCTAACGTTTGGCATACATGTATACACATTTCGACTTAACAACTCATGCTAGATGTATATATACACTATCTACCTCACCATATTGAATGCAGTCATTTTTTTGTATTTCTAACAGCTACATTTTTTCACAGTGTTTATTTTGAGAAATCATTTTCTATCACATGATTTCCACAGTAGTAATTCTGCAGCTGAAGTGCGATAAACTGAATACCAGAGTGACACCAGTGTGCTTATCAACAAACTGGGATTTTAGCGCCCTGAATATACTTAATACTTACGCTATTTTGTACGTCTTTATGTCCAGTTTAAAGTGAGTTTTCCTTAAATCAGTATCTAACAAAGTTCATAAGTGATAGTTTAACAGTCTTCCTTATAACCTATTTTAAATATTTTTTTTTCAATATTCGTATGGTTTAAGTTGAGTTTACTAATTATTAGAAGCTATTCCAAAGTGAACGACTTATTTATATATACCGTTAGTTATATTCAACATTTCAATACGAAACAATTCACTTTATTATACTGATAAAAACGACTACGTCTGCATTTATTTACAAAATGAGTCTCATGAACAAAAATCTAGGAAGGATGGTGAAAATCAAGGACATTCTACAGGACAATTTCAAAATACGATTGT
Organism: Entomobrya nicoleti; assembly: GCA_034695465.1. Classification (NCBI taxonomy): domain Eukaryota; kingdom Metazoa; phylum Arthropoda; class Collembola; order Entomobryomorpha; family Entomobryidae; genus Entomobrya; species Entomobrya nicoleti. The sequence continues at coordinate 6,753 of JAQFZG010002417.1, forward strand.
AAGCATGTATTGACAACCTTAGAAAAAACCGATCTATTTAGAAATTTTAGTCGTACATATTCGACCCAATATTTAGTGTAACATTTAATATAATTTTGTTTTTGTCTTGTATTTTAGTGGTGATTACATAAAAGTCCGTGTCATTTGTGGGCAATCCATTGTTACAATAAACGACAAGGAGATAGCTAGGTTCATCTTTGCAGACGAGGAGAACCACATATCAGCAGTTCTTTATAAAATAAAGTCATGTCCGGACTCCGAACAAATATACAAGAATCTTATGAAGGTAATTTAAATATTTAATTTTTCCAACTGTCATAAAACGATTTAGTTTATTTTGAATAATTTATTATACATAATTATGATCAACAAATAGAACAATTTTAATAATTGGACGATGTGTTTTTCACAATACAGATGGAAAACAGAATTATATGCCTAAGCAATTTCAAAATCGAGAACAATGTTCCTGGAAACTGGCGACTTCTGAGGGATCAATCCAAACGCTTAATTCTAGGCGGCAACTGTTTGCAAGCCTGCGTGAATATTGTAGAGGACGAATCAACATCAAAATTTCTGAAGCACTTTCCATTTGACTTTACTTCTATAGCTGACATTGAAACTTCCGAAAAAGATCGAGTTATAGGTACAATATTTAATTTAAAAAAATATAAACTAAATTGCAAAATATTTAAGCCACATTCTTAACCTTATATTTAATTCACAGATTTAATCGGATTCTGCAAGTCACACGATGTTGTTGTGAACCCAAAGCATGACCATAAAAAGACTACTCGGTTCGTTAACACACGCTACAATGTTTATGACGAGATACCGCCCTACTGCAACATTGAAATTTTTGAAAAACTCAAAACGGAAATCACCAGAAAGGATGAAGTTTACGCTTTGATGAATTTGGAAAAAATTAAATACGACGGCGAAACAATTATTCGAACTACAGATAACACCTTTATAGTTAGGGTACATATGTGCATAAATTTATTTGTACTTTCATCACGTTAAAGGGTGGTTTATATTTGTAAAGCAATTCTATAATAATTTGTTTGTCTTAACAGGTTACAGATGAAAATCGGGCAAAATTGCCTCCTGACTATGAAAGCAAAACGTTTATCATGAATTTACTTCCAAAGCGAAGAGGACCAAGATTGAGCAATAGAGGATCAAGTGTATATTCAAAGGACTGGCACAACGACAAGGAAAACAGCTTTTTAATTGAAGTTAGCGAACTATTTGAAAGTCCCAAACCATATATTGCCGACTATAGTTCTCTCAAGTTAGAAGAACCAGTCAAGACGAATGAACCATTGAAACGCAGGAATTCAAATAGTTCTGCACCAAAATACAAAAAAAGGCTGTGTTTGGAATCAAAGGAGCCAAGAAACACGGAAAATAGATTTTTGAAGAAAACTAGTAAAACATGGAAAGATTAATTGATCATTGATAAATTTAACTACATGTATTTATTATCCAAATTCAGAAATAGTTAATCTTTATACCAATTTAGTTTAGTGTCATATCCTTTCATTTAATAAAATATACGGTAGTCGAAACCTAATTCTGAATTTCAATAGTTTTGCTAGTGTTACAAATTAGTGTAAACATTCATTGCAATTTAAAATAATTTTTCTGTTGTTTCATGCAATTGTAAGCTATTGCCAAGTTCTATGTATTTCATTAGGTTTCACAATTATTTTAAAGCAAATACTAAACGTTGCTTCTCATTCTTCTGGAATTTATTTTAAGAAATAATGTAATATCTGACTGAATTAAATAAAAAAATCTTGAAATCAATTGTTGTGCATTGCCGTACTGATGATTTAGTAAATTCAATAACTAACTAAAAATATTTAATTTGACAGTTTTAAACTTAACAATTATCGTTTAAAAAATCTGTCATGCTTGTTATGTTAGCGTTTGCTGTTTCTATCATTAGCATACAGGCAAATATAAGAGCAGATGATTTTCAGTAATTTTTTAAATTGTATTTAGAAAGAATACAATCTGAAATCACCAATAAAACAACAAATAATTAATGATAATTATATGTTTATGTTTATCAATTAAAAGGTCACCCTAGTAGCTCAACAAAGTTATCATAATCTCCTTCCTTACAAATTACAAAACCAAAATTAAGTCTGTAACAGGAAATTTACCAATTAATTAACATAGCATAGCAAAGAATTCACTCCTTAGCACCATTGACTTTGCATAAGTTCAGCAGCCAGTCACAGAACGAAAGGAAATGGAATACTAATAATAATACTAATACTAAATGCTACTAGCCATTTTCGAAAATATAAAAAATCTCAACTCAATCTCAAAGTATGTAAGTTTTAAATTAGATAAACATAGAGACCAAAATAATGAAGTAATTAATGCTGAAGTATATTTTAAATTTAATCCATACCTATAGGTTGTAAGAAAAATGTTTGAAGTACCTTGCTTTGTATATACTACCATACCATGATTATCTTAGTTATAATATTTGTTTACATAAGATATACATAAATACCCCCTGAATAAGTTTATTTATTTTCGATTTAATTATCATTCCCTCCAACAATACATTTCATTAAAACATTGCAGACATGGTTGGTGACATTAACTATTTTTTGGATGAAGTAAGCCTGTAAATTTATTTGGCAGGTGTGTGGCATACATAACAACACAAATGGAAATATAAATGTTTCAAAAAAGTCCCCAGCCAAATAAATCGTATAGCCAGTTCTTCCAAGCTTTAGATATTTGCTTGCATGTACCACATCAGCTCCATGATGTAAAAGTAGCTCCACACAATCCTCAATCGCTTTAAAATTAGTCAAATTATCGTCATAGTAACAAGCTAAAACTAGTGGTGTTTCACCTTTGTCATTTTTTGTATTTACACTTGCCCCAACTGACAACAGGTGTCTAATTATGTTTGGTTTTTTATAAAGTGCAGCATGATGCAAAAGTGTCATCTTTTTTGAATCGGAAATATTAACATTTTTGAAAATATCAAGAATTTCTTTTACAAACTCTTCCCCTCTTTTGCACAAGACTATAGCCTCCATAAGACTAAATACATCAAACGGACACAAATTGTAAATTTTTGCAAGAGTTCCTGGTGGTAAAAAATTTAGTTCCATTGCAGCGTCCAATAACATCGAGTTATTTAACGTTAGAAAACTCACCAGATTATTTGATACAAGCCAGTCCACACATATATTCATTTTACAATCATTTACAATAGATAGATGTAATGCTCGTACAATGAATTCACCATCTTTCTTTTCCGGAACATAACCAACCACATCAGACAATGTAATAAAGAGCTCTGTAGCTACTAAACTTGTAAGCATATCTTTTCTGAATGATTCAACATCGTAAACCAAATTTCTTGATCTTAGGAGAAAAATTATATCTGTTTTTGTTGCCACAACATCTGGAGAATCTTCCGAGCTATGCCAAAATATGTTTTCATAGAGGAACAGCATCTGAGCTAACTTATTCCTGTACAGATTAATCAAATGCTCAGAAAGTTTGTAGTTCCCTCTTTTTAATACATAGTGTAGTGGAGTCAACTCGTACTTTACATCCTTAAATTCTGATTCTGTGAAACTGATTTCTGAAACCATGGTTTCACCGTAACTGTCCACTATGTTAGAACAGCATTGAAATAGTTGTACATCCCCAAACATAGCAGCACAAATTAGCAGTATCTGACAGTGTTCGTATTTAAGTACTGCATCTTCACCATCCTCAAGCAAAGTAATTATTGTTTCGAACAAGTGCTTGTAGTCCTTTCTTACTAGGACTATAATCTGCCAAAAGCTACTTGTAGAAAATAGCCATTTCTTTGTTTTCCGATATGTTTTAAAGTGTGACTTGACATGACTGCTTATAAATACTTGCTCTTTGCATTTAGAAAGACTTGCATCGACAAAAAAGCATACAGTATAATGAGTAAACGTAATGTTATTGCTATTTTCAGACACACTCTTTTCCAGTTCATCTGTAAGTAAATAAACAATCACATGTTTACTTGTTATATTTGATAAACATTATCTACGATAAGAGATAAAAGCACAATGGATGGTTAAACTAACCGACTATTTCTTGCCATTGTAGATTCCTAAGTACACGAACAAGAGCACGAAGTGTCGCGTTCTTTCCACCTTGCACCCGTCTCCAAATCCCGAAAATACTATTTAAGCCCAACCCCTTGAGTATGTCTTTTGGTATTCCTAAATTTGGCAGCAAAGCTGATGTAAACCTAGCAATTTGTTCACTGGACGGGCTGGTTTTCCATACAAAGGACGACTCAATTGTGTTTACGACCCAAGAGATAAGATCTCCTGTTCGGTAAATGGAACAAAATCAGAATTATGATAATCGTTTTTTAAATTAACGTAATAATGAGTTTTATGTACCGTCAATTTCAATCTCTTTCGTATCCAAGCATGGTTCCAATATTGAGTCCAAAATAAAGAGTACCATAATTCGGCAGTCAGAAAGCTGGCTTCCTTTGAGGTATTCAATGACCATATCTGCTACCAAAAACTCTGCCAACGTCATATGCAAAAACACTGGTCCCTCCGCCATTCTTCTCTCTTCCATTATTCCAACTGTGTAAATGCTTTCAAGGGAAGTAGAGTGCTGACTGAGTTCATGACTCAAATTTTTTTCAATCCACCAAGCAAACTCATTATCAGGAAACAATAATTTTGAGGCCTCTATCCAATGAAATTTCCTCACGAATTCTCTGTCCGTCTTGGAAACATTCTCAAATTTCATTTGGATAAATGAGTTGTAAAGGTCGAACAGAGATTTTGATGGATTAGTTAGTTGGTAGTCATCAATATCTGCATTCAGATATCTTTGAGCTTCTTTAGTGTATATTTCTGCTAGTAGAAAACATTGCAAGGGGACTCCTATAAAATCCGAGGATATTTCTTTAACTACGATCGAAGCAAATGATGAAAGTTTTTCTTTACTCTCAACATCCAGTTTACTTTGCCAAAAGCGACAGAGAAACTCAATCTGGTCGACTAATTGAAAAGGAATTATGTCAAAACTGACAACTCCTATTATATCCTCCAAGTCTCTACGAAGGTGGGGTCGGGATGTAATAAAAGCTCGGATATTTTTAGACTCAAGTAAGCACAGCAACAGTTCTGTGGCAGTCTCAATGTGACTAGTTGGACTTTCATCAAATCCATCCAAAAATACTTCAAATTGCTTGTGCTCGTCATCCAACAGCATGCGTATAAATGTTTGACCAAGACTGCTTTCCGAAACATGCAATGCTATAAAATTCTTTATAGTTTGTAAATTTAAATCTTGTAATGTAGTATTGAGGTGCTCAACTAGAGATTTAATTTCCAGAAATAAAACAAATCTTTCTGGAAATTGAGCTTGAAGTCGGTGTGCCAAGTTTCCCATAAGAACCGATTTTCCCATTCCTGGACTACTCACAATGGCAAGAGGACGTGTGCAAAAGGTTGATAAATGCTCTTCGACTAGAGCTTGTTCGCTTATCTCTTTCGACTCATTATCTAGTAAAAATGCTTGGATAAGTTCGAGTGATCCTGCAGTAAACGTCCAGTAGTACATGCCATTCTTGTACTTGATTCTGTGAACGGGAACTTTTGCTTGTTTTGTAATTTCGGTGAAGTCATCTTCAAGCTCCAGCAAAATAAATTTTACATTCAAGTTGGATAGTTGCTTTCCAGACACATCCGTTGGATTGGGTTGTACTAGTACGGAGAGATGATGTCGCTTAATGCCTTCAAAAACAAAAATATCTGGACAAGGTTCTCGAAATATGAGTGGATTTAATTTAACTTTCCAATCAAGGCTTCGAGTCATGTAGTATGGGAGTTGTTTAGGGAGCTTGACTTTGTCAAGTTTTAAAACATCATGTTTTAGAGCTTTTTGTAAGAGGGCTTGGTCCATGTGTTCATTTAGTGCATCCAAAAAAGCATCGTCTTTCAATAACGATTTGACTGCATTCAAGTTTCGTTCCTTTCCAAAAAAATGAATTTGACAACTGAGAATGTGTTCTTTTGACCATTGATCTAAATCGTTAAATTCCTTTGCATTTTTGTGAATATTTGTGCGGAGGAAATCTTAAGGACGAAAGAATACAATTTGAACTGTTATGCATATTTTATAAGGTTAGAACTAATATACAGAAATGCACAAATACCTTCAACTTCCTTCCAAACAAAGTTCTGTGTGACAATACTTAAGAAATTTCCAACTGTGGCGGAGTCGCCACTACGAGACAGCCAATTAATCAAAAGCTCGTTACCAATGTCAGCATATGCTATCTTGTCAAGTAGCAAATCTCGCTGCAATTTTTTCACCACGGAGTATGGGATTTGGAGAGCATTTGCGAAATGCGTCCATTTGTCCATTATGACAACATCCATCGGTGGTTTTAGAAACAAATTTACAATATCGGAAATTGGACAATCTGAAACATTAAATTGACATAGGCATCATGTTTATAGTATATCTATTTTGATTCGTTATTATTAAGGAAAATCTAAATAATTTGTTAAATAAACACTTAATGGGGGATTTTTAAAGGAACTACACAAAACTACTCATTCCAATAATATAAATTTTATAACTCGCAACCTTAACTTTACATTTTGGTTACTTCAATGTATGTACGACTTTTATATGCTTGTTTGATAAAATAACAATATTGAAACTATTCAAAAGTCATCGTTCACTGAACTCCCCTGAACTAATTTATTACAGCGCAAATATTTTCATGGATCGATTAATCAAGTAGGTAATGTAAATGCTGTGGAAAGGTTTACAGAAATTTGTGTTTGTGGACAAAATGTAAGTTGCATTTGTTATCTCATATGATTACGGATTTACAAGTATAAAGTGCAAACATAATCGTTTTTGGAAAAGAATGAAGTGTTATCGTAGGTTATACTTCACTTCTTTCCATGTTTTTATATATATTTATATTTAAACATAAAAAAAGTCAACAAGTTATTATTAACAAACGTATTTAAGGAAGTAATGACATTTGATGATATTTCTTCGAAACAATAAAATTGTAATGCTAACGCTTCGGTTTAATACTTAATAAATATAACGAAATTAAATTAACAATATTATGGGGCAGTTGCAAAAGTTAAACCCAGTTATAAACCAAGTCCCTTCATCTGCCAATTACTGTGCAAGTCGTAGTTTTGAATGAAGAATTTATGGGACCAGTTGAAGCACCAAAAGTTAATGTCTGAACTTATCCTCAAAGTTTATAAACTTATAGTTTATCCCCAAATATATCGATTAGCAATAAAGTTTTTATTCTCCAATTAAAGATTGAGCATTTCAAATGATAAAATATTAAGAACTTGCATCCAGCTTTAATTAAGTCGTAGTCACAAAATATATAAACATTGTACTTACCATCATCGCCAACTAGTATACCGGCCATGGCAAAATATATTACGTAAGTATTAATACAGCCGGAGCAGAATAATTAAAACAATATACTGGTCGATCAGATCACTAATTCTTTCAAAAATAAGGCTTGCTTAAAAAGTTTGATTATGTACGACACTTCACAGCTAGACAGACATTTTAAAAGATTTCAGGTATGATTTTGGTTTGATAGCAATAAATGCAGTGGGAACCTACCGATGTTAAGGTTTTATTGCTCAGATGAACACTAAAATGCACATACCAAAAATCCTGTATGTTATTGTCGATATGATCAATGTTGTTAGCTTCCCCATTTCGTGTTTTAATGCTGTATAGTAGTAAAGATAACAGTTTTGCGAGTATGCGCAGATAAGAACCAATCGGTCATATAACGTTTTTTGTTTGATTTATTTTGCGATAGTAAGCTTTTATTTTAGCATTGTAATGTTGAATTATTGACTAAATTAAGCACCATCATTATTTGTATGCACCAAATAACGGTCAATATTGAGTAATTTTAATATTATATGAATGTTTGTAACCCCATTTTTAGCTGATAAAAACTCTGTGTCAAAAATACACCAAAAGGTTACAAGTTTAGAGCATGACTTTTACCTATTGTATCACTAAAATGGTATAATCACTAGTACAAATGATAGCATGACTCACCTGAAAATTTAAATTTTCATACATATCTTGATTTGCTGCTGTGCCTATCAATAAGATCCCGATACAAAAGCTTCCATAGCTTAACTAAGCAGATCTTGTAAATAACAACTCTGAGTTTTAAATGCATAAGGTATTTCAGGGATTAGTATTACGGAGTGTTCACGATTCTATTTTTAAATTGTATTTATCATCATAAACACGGTGTAATGACAAATTCCGACTGTGCAAATCTCCGAGTGTGAAAACCTCCGACAGTGAAAACTTCCAACTGTGAAAAACTCCGACAAAGAGTCAAACTTTGAGTGATATTGTAAATAGTATTGGCTTGTTTATACATTGATGACAGTGTTGGGTAGTATTTAGTTATGTTCGGTTATATATCGACTAGTGTGTTGGGTTGTCATTAGTTAGGTTAGATTTGGTTAGGTTAAAAAAAGTAAATTCAGAAATAAAACCAAAAGCGGATTTTTGTCTTATTGCCTCTAGTTCATGGTAATACTGACCCTTTAACTCGGGGCTTTGCACAGTCGGAGTTTTACACACTCGGAGATTTGCACAGTCGGAGTTTGTCATACAATCGCTGACGGCTTAGCTTGGGTTTAAACTAGAACCTAAACCACTAGAGTTTAAACCACTAGAAATTGATTTGATATCAAGAAATCAAATGTATGTATGATATGATTATGATGTTACTATGGTAACCAGGATTTTAAAAGTGGTAATTACTTGTATTTATAAATTTTTAAATGTAAGTAGTTAAGATGCAAAAACAGGAATTTTTGTAATTGGGTTTCAGAATCGATTTTTTGAAAATTTTATTAGTTTTGTAGATCATAAAATATTCATGGTGGTAAGTCATGGTAAAGCCGAACTTATTTAGTACAAGATTATGATACAATTAATATTATACTACTTTCACAAATTGGTAACCCCGTTCACATAATGTCAAGAAGAATATTCTTCTTCGGGGATCAGAGCAAGTGGCAGATAGAATACGAGAATCTTCTCAAAAAAGATGTTATCAAATGAGACTATCCATTAAAATAATTAGACTATGCGCATTTAAAATTAATCAACTCTCTTTTCTGAGTCCAGTGTGTTCATTATTTTAAAAGATTTAGTGATTCATTAAAATTGAACTTTTATTCTTTATGGAACAGATGGAGGGGATAAAATTGAAATAAAATCATTACACATACTTATTTTTAATTAATTAATGTACCCTTTCTAAATTACGATACAATGCTTACTGTTTAAATCTTTCATCTTCACTTACAAATTAAAAATAATTTATTCCAACAAAATACAATTAAAACTTGAACCAAACTTGCAACCTACAACTCATCACCCTCTTAAGAGCCAGTAGTAGAATCACCAGACGCATCATCAACGTCCTCTCTTCAAAACCACTCATCATCATCATCATCGTCATCATCATTCTCTCGAAAACCGTTCTCTGAGTCGGTCTGAAAAGCGCATCGATCACATCCACAAGTTGCATTGCCATCTTCATCGTACTTGTCCGAACTCTCGAACTCATCGTTACGAATCACCTCACAATTCTCAACACCCTGCATCAGCGCCTCTTCTGCTTCTTCACTCATCTAACCGAAACAAAAGCATTGAAACGAACTATTAAAGTCTATTCATTCAAGAGCTTATTTAACTATAAATCTATTTTAATAAATTACAATACTAACTCACCTCCAAGTCGCTTACACAAATCTGCACAGATTTCAATCGGGGCATTTTCAAAAGGCCATTGTAGACCGCATCCTCCGTCAGTTCCGACTCACCGCAATAGGTATCCACCTGGAATCGCTCCAGCTCTTTTAAATC
>JAQFZG010002418.1:0-16708 GCA_034695465.1 Entomobrya nicoleti
CCTTGTTTTCACGGTTGCTTAGGCATTGAGGGAATCAGTCTTATATAATTTTTGTACCTTATAGTTAGTAGTATTTAGTTATATAAATGGTTGGTCAAATATTGTTTTTGGTTATTAGAAAATAAAGTTCAAAAAATATCTCCATTGTTTTCGTGTTTACTTTATGTGCAAAAGTACGAAATGATATAGCCCCTTTTGTGGGCTATGCTTATCAGCGATAAAAATCTACAAAATTGAAATTTTAAAATCCTGCACAAGCCACGCTTAGTGAAATTGCAATACCATGTTATAAAAGCTATTATAGAAAACAAGACAAATTTATAACTACTTTATCTATAAAAGTCCTCATATTTACATGTATTTATTTAGACAATTTACATGTACAATTTTATGTACACGTTTAATGTTACAATTTGGAAATTCATTTTCCCATTCGAAAATGACTGGATTACATATAATTGGTTCTGTAACTAAAATAGTACACCCTTGAGTTTAAGTATAGATATTACTGAACATTGGTCTAATATTGAAGCTAAGCAAATTAACTTCCAAATTTAATTTTTCTCTTTGTTTTACAGTTGGAATGTATGTCACTCGAATTTCCAACAAAGCCAAATGATTGATTTAAAGCATCAAAATTATTTAAAAATTTGCCAACATGTGCATACGACAATCATAATTTCAAATAAATCTGTTATTTAAAGTTCAGCATTTATTCTACAGACTTTAGTTATAAAAAGAACAGCTCGGCATTTTTTGTTCCCCAAAGTCCTACTTTATATAAAAACAACTTTGTTTTAATTCAAGAACTTCCCCTCACATAAAGCATCATGATAACCCCAAAGATAAAACGAATACTCCGTCAACGTATGAACTTCATGCGTTACATTTGCTTCGCTGGGGATTTCGGTTGGGATCCCGTTCTCGAGGAACTTACCCCACCCAGTAATTATCTTCATTGGAACGCTCGTTTGCTTTTAAAAGGAAGTGATTTTTTCCTTTACTACTACACTGTGTACTTACTCCTCAAGCTCAACGACGTTCCACAAATGATAGAAAATGCTACACTAAACGGTGACATTCGATTTACCTCTTACCTATTCGCTTGGGTAGAAAACTCTCTTTTCTTAATTATAATTCTGATCGCTTATCAAATTCGTCGTCAAATTCCACAAATTGTTTATCTGGCCAACCAAATGATGCGCTACTCTAAAATTCTGGATACCTACCTTCATGTTCCACCAACAAAACAAAAGCAATATCAAGATAATCTTCAACATGGAGAATATTTATTTCTGACCATGGCAATACCTTGCTACATTCTTCCACCGCTATGTGGATTTTTTCTGATGTATGCCGAATTCGAACCAGCAAATAAGTTGGCCGAAGAATTTTTAGAAATTAAATTCGAATTTAGTCTGAAATTCATTCCGATGAGTTTATTAGCCACTTGGGGGCTTTCAAATGTGGCCAATATTATTTTCAATGGGATGATGCCAGGTGTACTCTACATTATATTTTCGACTTCATATCTATCTTATCTTTTACCAGATTCTGTACAAGCACAGATACAAAAACCAGATATAAATAGACCATTATATTGGCAATATAAAGTGAAAACCCAACTATTTGGGGTGATTTCAGACACTAAAGTTATATCCAGGTATAGAGCTCAGCAAGTTGTGAATGTTCTAATAAACCAGATTTATGCTTCGCATTGCATATCAATGCATCACGTTATTTGTCTTGTTGTATTTGTGGGATTAGCTTTTACATTGCTTAGTGTTCAGAATGTGATGGTGACTGTGGGTTTGCATAATTGTGTATTACTATTTGGATGCATTTGTTGTGTGATTGGACTGCAGTACGTGGAGTGTGAAAAGTTGGGACAAATTTACGATATTTCAGAAGCATTTGTAATGAAAGGGAAGAAACTAGCGAAAAGAAATTCAGTGCTTTATAAAGTTTTAGAAAATGTAGGCCTTTGGAAGTTCAAACAGCTTATCCGTATTTTACTGTCAGGAGGAAAACATTTGCAGAGTTTTTAAGCCAGGGAATTAGCTTTATTATAACCTTGTTAACTATCTAGTGTAATAGTAAATTCTTAGCTAGCTCCTAAAATTCATTTTAAAATATTAAGGTGGTATACCCATTTTTCTGTGATGACGAAAATGTTATAAATAGCATTTTAAATATGGACACAAAATACAAACAAACTTACATTTTTAGTGCTAACATTATAATATCAATATCAACTACTTCTTTGATGCGTTTATTTGTTTGTTAATAATTATTTTGAAGATCATGAAAATCAAACATTAAGTATTGTTGAAATTTAGGCTTCTTTCGAAATAACATGTATTTTAACATCTAACCTTATAGAAGAACTGTCAAATAAGTTGTTCATTGCTTTTTATGCTGCCACGAAGATACACAAGCAAAATTTATTAAATTTAAATTTTAAGCATTCACTGGCTGATTTATTTACTCAATTGTTAAAATAAAACTCTAATATATACTTTTGATGCGTGTCGGGTTTGTTTTAGTGGAATTTTATTTCTAAATTATAAGCTTATTGATGTTGAATTTATACATTTGAATTTTAACATAAATACATTGTTTTCAGATTGTCCACTATTAAAAACTACCACCATATCATCAAAGTTATCGTCTACCCATTTAACCATAAAATGTAATACAAGTTGTTAGAAAACTAACACGAAATAGAATACCAGATCAACGTCGTTAATGTATTGCTACTATGTTTTTCTGAAAATAATGAATAATTTTACTAATCTTAATAAAAATATTTTTACTTTATAGTTTTTGAATGTTGTGTTGGATTTATGAGTCAAAAATTGCCAAACGCGAATTTCGGTTAGTGCCTCGAAACAATTTAAGAAACAAATTTAAGAGAACGGTGGAACAAGTCTCAACTGGTAAGTGTAGGACAGTTATTTCGCTTCTATAGCAAATTAGAAGTGAAAAAGTGGGTTACTGCTACGGATTTTTGGTATTGAATATAAATATAAAACATATTCTTACCAAAACAATGAAAATAAAACTGATTCGATTTTAATAACCCCATTTTAAATTGAAGGTTATACAAATGCAATTAAATATGTTACTTGGTTAAAAGATATAAATTTATAACTTTTTTTTTAAATCAGGATCTTATCTTAATTTGTTATTAATTTTTTAAGATTTTTAGACATTTTTTTTATCAATACAATTGTTATAGCAGGTAAACCAGCACAATACTTCTTATAGTTTAAAAACTTTAAATCCTACTATAAAAGTAGCTAAATTAAGTATTAACAATTTCAACAATATGTTTGACGTATATTTATACAAACATTTATGTTTTAATTTAACATAAATTAATAATTTAGTATCTCTTAATTAATATCTTATATCTATTTTGGTAAAAGACTTTTCTATTTAATAATATTATGAATCCAACCAAAGTGTTATTTACATGGAAGTAAGTTACTTTTATCCCTATATGTCAATACTTGTGTTTGCTAACAACACATATTCTTATACTCTATAAAATATCAACCGAAATATCCTACGTTAATATAAATATTACAAACAAATACGCTAACAAAAATTGGTTCAAGTGCACTTTTATAGTATTCGAATCTTCGTATTTTTTGTACGATATGGCCCTTAACAACTAAAGTCACTATAGATGCATACATCGTCACTTAAACCGTTCAAATGATATATAATATTTCATTACAAAATACTAAGCTATTACGCTAATATTCTAAATATTCAGCTTGACATTAACGTCTTTTACCAGCGTTTCTTGTTTTCTTTTTCCCCACTCTTTACTCAAATACAAGTATTAATTCGACTCGGAAGAAATCGGGAGATAATTTTCACCCCAAACTTGAAGTTTTTCCAACTTTGGAAACAATTTCCAGATGTTTGATTCATACAATTTTTCCTCAAACCCAACAATTTTAATTAGCTGATTACTATTATTCCGACGTTTTTCATTTTCGCCTTCTTCTGTTTCACCTGCATAATATAGCAAGCCCAATTCCAAAATTTCCAGGTTATTTTTCATCGGTAAAATAAAATCAATTGGAGTCTCATTGCCAAACAGAAGCTTGCACCGTTTGACGTTCGGTAAATCTAGCTGAATGATTCTCTCTAGCTTTAATCTATCTTGATGTTTTTTTGCCCTAGGCAAGTCTATCACCAAGTTTGTAAGACTATCAGACCAATAGTCATTAACTAATTTAAATATCATCGACCAAGGAATGAAATTTCCTCCGCTGTTAGCATCCAAATACAACAGATCTAGTTTCCAGACCAATTTCTCATCCCTCATTTTTCTAAGCTCGTCAAATGTATAAATTTGAATTAAGAGCGGTCTCAAATTTTTAATTTTTACTGAATAAAGATAGTAATTATTTTCTCCCTTTTTCCTTTCGACTTCCAAAATTTCTAATGTTCTCTCGTTCTTTTTTAAAAGTACATTAAATATCGGCGCTGGTACATTACAAGTCATAAGAAACTTCAAGTTTCCCAATTTCGGCAAAGGACTTCTCTCAAGTTCCCTTTAAAGCTGGGTGAGCTCTCCCGTTTTAGGATTTCGTATGTCGGGTATCTGCATTTTATATAATAGCTTGAAAACTTTTAAATTTGGCAATAAAGCCAACCACTGTTTATACTGCCTGTAGGACACCACCCTTGATGGGAATTTATCCCGAATGTCTATCACACAGAACCAGAGATACTTTCCATATTTTTCAAGAATGGTTGTGATGGCATTCCAAAACGAGTAATCGGTTTGGGCAAAAGGTGCGTTATGAAATTGAATCATTTGTTCAGCTGGGCCCTTTTCACTAATTGTTATTGATTTTCCGATAAACGGACTTTTACTAGAATGAGTTTTGTCGCTATGTTCGAGAAATTTAAGTGCATTCTTGTACTCCCAACAGATAAAGTGTTCCTTAAACCAGCCCAATTTTTCTTCAAATGATTCATCATCTTGAGGAACTTCGTATGTATGTATATATGTATATATAAATATGTATATTTACATGTGTACAAGTACATATATGTTTGCACTGAAAGAAATACGGGAAATTAATAGCTTTGCTTTCGGTAGTTAATAAAAATCCTCAGAAAAAAATTACTTACTTCTTCCGGAATTTTGTCCAACAATAATTTGGAATCTTGCTCCATCTTTTTTTATTCAATCAGTTAACTCAATGCCCAGATATATTTTGAATATTGTGTTATCTTACTGTTACCGCACATAAATAGAATGAGTGCTTATTTCAATAAATAAAATTTTACTAGATAATTTCACAACACTCAAGGAAATAGACAATTAAATTGTATACATGTATTGTAGTATGTTTATGTATAGTGCGAAAAGAGTAAAACTAGGCTGATGACAAATACCTCTGAGTATTTTATAAACATATGTTTCAGGTATTGGTGAAAGGTGTTTTGTCTATGGGTGATGTGAGTGATAAATATACATGTCCATACCAATGACAAATTTGGTAAAAAATACAGAGATGTAGTTTTTATTGAGCTTGTTCTTGTTATATTTTATGACTTGCTGTGATATACCAATTATGTCATGTAAAAGCAATAAGATTGTAAAATTATTGGAGTTCATATTTTTGCACACATGCGTTTTGGACGGCATCTGAATTGTTTTTTAGTATAAAGCTATGATAAGTTGATATGCTTTGGAAGTGAAAGGAGAAAGCTACTAAAGAACGTTTGTTGTTGTTATGCAGATGCACCATTTGTTTGACAAATGAATCACGTTTGATTGCTTAAGTGAAAGCGAAGCTCAGCTATTATTGACTTTATCATGTTTGTCTGTCCGTCTGTCAGTACAATAACTCAAGAACGCGCAGACCGATTTCGCTCTAATTTGGCATGCAAGTTGCACTGTTTTTGCTACTTGGTTATGATCACTGCTACAGCGGGTTTATTTAGATTTTATTCAAGCATTCCTTTTATTTGAGAGAAGCGTATATACGATAAAATATATGTCGATGCATTATTAAATGACACTTAATATTAAATTACAGATGTATATATTTTGTGCTTGATTTATTAAATTCAATGAATTTTGCCATTAATTGCCAGGCATTGTTTTGTGAACAATAGTTGCTAGGGTTAGGTTACTTTTTACATTAGTACTGAGAATTCTTTGCAAATTTATAATATTTTACACTTTTGTGTCAGTATATAAGCGAGCAAATGCTTTCGTATTTTATATTTAAAATTTTTCTTTTTTTTCATTTTAAAACAAGCTATTATATTTAAGTGATTGTTCGAGGCCCATAAAGAAAATGTTCATCTTTTGCATTGAAGTGCTTTAAATACTAATCTGAAACAAGCCAACAGCTACCGTAGTGACAAGAATATTTGTAAATTAAAAGGAACCTTGGACAACCTTGGCTATTTTCAAAGGAGCGATATAAACATATGACTCAAATGTAATCCCATCATTAGTTACTTTGTTTGAATAAATAGCATAAGTAAACTATACAATTGTAGAACAACGCAATGCGTTGAAGTTTTCAAAATAATTTCTAGGAAATAGCAAGTAAAAATAACAAAAACTGACTTTTTTATGGATGAAATAATTTGTCATGTTTTTTAAGTGGAATTTTCAAATATTTTCATCAACATGTGATCAGCAGTAATCAATTTCCTGTGTTAATATTTCTCAATAATCAGTCTATGCACTTTACGTTCGTTATATTTAAAAAACAATTTAATTGTCGTTCACAGACAAATGGAATTAACATGTTATTTTTTTAGATAAGCCTACACATTTAACCTGCCGACAAAAGATGCCCATTGATGAATCGGGTTTTTTCGGTAAAAGCTGATGTTTCTTTTATCAAACAATAATACAGATTTCCACAAAACATGACCAATCGATTTACTCAGGGCGTGTAAATGATTCAAATGAATATCCATGACGTGAATATATTTAATCTTATTTCTTACATAAGGCTTACGTAAATAACAACCCAAAGTATAAAAACTGTCAGTAAGGTACACATTATCCAAATCTGTTTTCTCCGCACTCATATTTGTGCTTCTATATTTTCAACTATGAAGAGCTTTCAAAATCTAGAAAGCGTGTATATTTACATAATTGTTATTGTTTATTTTACTGTATTTGAATGCTTATTTTTTTCAAAAAAACTATAAGTAATCTCTAGCAATCCTAAACAACATCATGTTTTAAAAGAAATCCCTGAATTTATATTTCTCTTCGTTGTACAAATTCTAGGACTTACAATTAGGCACCCTGGGAACCAAAATCTGTGCCGATGATCCTTACTGAACGTACGCAGTAGGTTGAAGCTTTAAATGCGAATTTTTCACGTGATATTACCTAACCTTTTAAAACAATAAATCGGTGCACGTATGGCATTAAACAAATAAGATATAGCAATCAAATCATATGCTTTCTTATTTTATCAGCATATAAAACATAGACATCCTTGTAATTATACAGAGGTCTAACGTTTATTGTCAGTTGGTCTAAAGAGCTTGGCTATTATTGAACTTTTCCTAACTTTTAGAGTCGATATTTCGATCTGTATCAAATTTTTAGAGTTTATTTACCCAATAAATAAAATGAAGCTGTGTATTTTCCTTGTTGTCTTTAGTGTTGCACTTTTTAAATTGTCTTATGCACAAACTTGTGGCAATTTTGAGGTATAAGTCGTTGTAAAATATAAAATATATATATATATATTTAATAATAACGTTTGTATTGATTTTTACAGTTTACATGTGATAATGGAAACTGCATCTCAGCCAGCTTAGTTTGTGATGCGTTTGACGACTGTGGAGACAGTAGTGATGAGCCAGGTATTGATGGCTGTCCACCTTGCGATTCTGGAGAGGTAAAATTACATTTACAGAAAAACATTTTAATTTGTATATTCAAAAGAAACCGAAGAAAATAAATATATTTAAATAGTTTCAGTGTAAGAATGGAAAATGCATTCGGGACGGCTGGCTTTGCGATGGTAAGCACTAAACTGTTTATACGTGAATTATAAAATACTAATTTAAAATTGTCTAATCAATTTTAGGAAGAAATGACTGTGTAGACAATAGCGATGAAACGATAAACCCAGATAATTGTCCAGCCTGTGAACCTAATCATGTAACAAAAAATACATATTTTTTAATAAAGATTTTGTTTTGCGAAATTTAGTAATACATTTTAATAACAGTTTAGGTGTAACAACGGAAGATGTATTGATTACTTCTTGGTGTGTAGTGGTACGTGTTTTTATTAAATACAGTATAGAAATACAGTATAGTCGAAAATAGGTACAGGTATGGATATGTTATTTGTATATTTATGCAATAGGACATAACAACTGCGGTGATGGAAGTTCGGACCGTGATGACGAGACTGGAATATGTCCGGCGTGTCCTGGAGATACTGTAAGTTTATTTTAGAAAAGAAAAATGTTTTAGTTACCTATTTTGTACATAACCTTGATTTAGACATTTTTTCTTCCCAACAGTTCCAGTGTGACTCTGGCCACTGCATCCCGAAGGAAAATATTTGCGATGGGAAATGCGAGTGTAAAGATTTGAGTGATGAGAAGGATGAAATATGTCATATTTCGAGCACGGAGCCCGATCCCACAAGCAATCCTGATCCTACAAGTAATCCTGATCCTACAAGTAATCCTGATCCCACAAGCAATCCCGATCCCACAACTAATCCCGATCCCACTAGTAATCCTGATCCCACAAATAATCCCGATCCCACCACAAGTAATCCTGATCCTACAAGTAATCCTGATCCCACAAGCAATCCCGATCCCACAACTAATCCCGATCCCACTAGTAATCCTGATCCCACAAATAACCCTGATCCCACCACAAGTAATCCTGATCCCACAAGTAGTCCCGAACCAACAAGTAGTTCAGATCCCACAAATGATACCGAGCCACCAAAAAATACTGAGTCAACTAGTTCCAAATTCAAATTGTCAAAGCTTTCGATTTTTGTTTACTTTATCATTGGATTGATTAGTTTTTGTTTAATTTAAAATTGCAGTTTTTCAATTCATAGCTAAATAAATTGATTTTGTTAGCAAATTCAACTAGCTTGTACAGAAAATTGTAAAAACATCAAACTAGTAACTAAAATAAACGCTTGTATATAAAAAGCGACTATCCCTTACAAATAACGTATGCATATTTAAATGTTTTGCGGTGATGTAGGCTTTCTATTACTAAGATTTGAATGTTTGAGGGTTTTCAAATAAAAACTGTGAATTAAACTAATTGTGACAAACATTTAATTAATTTATATGCACTTTTTTGGCGTAAGCCTTTGCACATCAGATGCCAATAAAGAAGCATATTAGTCTTTGGCTAAGTCATTTAATATACTTATCATAACAAATCAACATTTTGGTGTCTGTGCTTTCAAAAGCTTTAAAATGCCTAAACAGATGACCCGTATAACCTTTGTCTAGTTTTTAAATTTGTGTAAAAAACAAAACATTGTGTTTTACCATATAAAGTTTTCAATAGCCCAAACTGAAGAGAATTGTAAGGAATCTCGACCTCCCTTCTCACGTTGGATATTGGATGGACTGCCAATACGACGATGGATTAAATGGTGGATTAAATCGTGTTGTGTTTTGAAAATATCGTTTAATGGATAGAATTATTTGGATAGGATAACCCCTTTAATAATTCTCGACTTTGCTATTAATCTAACGGTAAGCTAGCTGCTTTTAAAAAAATAAGGGAACAACATTTCTTGAACAATGGATTTGTTATTCAAGGAACGCATAAAAATATATCATGTATTGTAAAAAATTCGTCATAATTATAACGTTACAGTTAAATAGGTTTTATATGCATAGAAATTCTACGAATCCGTGGAAATTTCCGGGTCTACATTTCCCCTCTAGTATATAAGCAAAGAAACGATAGTGAATTCCAAGTCATTTTATTTGTATGAGGCTCCTTGAGAAAGTCCATTGCTATTCTCAGGAAGAGTATAAAAGATTAAACTACGAAAAACCGCTGTCCACATATATATATTATAAGTATTTGAATAATAAGTACTAGTTGCTGATTATTATAACTTGTTTGTTTGAGTATTTAGTTAAATATAAATTCTAACCAGCATAGTCTGTTGAAATAAATAAATTCCATTCAGAAGATTCCTACAAGCTGTATAGAACGAACAAAGTTTTTGCCAGCTATAAGTTCTTCGAGCGTCTCCATCTGATATTGTTGACCAGTATTAAAGTTGACCTAAAACCTGATGTGTGTATATTACGTTACTGATTGCTTGTTCTAAAAGAAACAATAGCTAATAAAAGTATGAACAGCCAATATTTTTGGTTTTCTAAAGAAATGAGTTATGTATCATGAAACAACCAACTCAACAAATTTTTGGTTGACTAGTTAGTTGAAAACAATGGATTCTTAAAAGTTTTATTATTTGTCTTTCTTTCGTATTATCCTATGATTTAATAACACATTTAATATTTGTTTGCAGTTCTATCAATTTAATAATCCATTTAATGAACAATCGAATAGCATGCATGTCTTATTAATTCAACTGCATCAAAATTTCATGTGTAAAAGTTATAAAGTTGTGGCAAATTAAATAGCATTATAACGATGAGAATTTGGTGTATTGTATCTAACTTGTGTAATAGATCAATGAATATATACGGCATAATATTTTTATTTGACGTTAAAGCTTAATAGATGCTTGGTTAAGACTTAGTCGTAGTTTTAATACATCATCCATACATACATACATCGACTTTTTCATTAAGAGATATTACAAAGTATGTAAACAAGAAAATAAATTTCAGGAATTAATAAATAATTAATATTTAATATAGAAATTAAATGTATGCAAATTAGTTTGGGTAAATCGAAATGCTAATTTAAATATGATTGATTTATTTTGTATTGTTTTAACATAAGTTATAAATCATTCTCATAATTCCAAATAACACGAACCAAAATTAATATCTGAACAATAAAAATATAAGCAGATGATAAGGTCCCAACGTTAGATACTCATAAGCAATGCACAATGTAAATACACTTCTGTTAAATTAAATTAGTGCATTGAACAAATCAACCAATTATTTTCGAAACACGAATTTATTTAAAATGTGACTTGTTTTTCCTCATCTTCTTGGAAACGGTTTGAAGAAACTTTAACCTGCTATCCATCGACTTATTTGGTTTGAAGACCATCTTATGTATAGCTTGCTTATTTCTCATAGACGTAACCTTGACCTTTTGAACTTTGTGAATAGACCCAAATTGGTTAGTACAGTTTGCCTCGTCGGACCCTTTAAAATATTACCCAGTTAATTAAAATTTTAAGTTTTAACTATACAATAAATTTACTTCAAAGTTATATATTTATTTAACTTACCATCCGTACAATCCCAGATTCCTTCCGGATCGCATAGAAACTCAGGTGGGATACAGTTACCAGGTGGACCATCAACCACACCAGGTTTGGGGCATCTTAATTCGTCATCTGCACAAGGACAGGCTTCCTCTGTCTCGTCACTCCAGTCACCACAGGCATTATACCCATCGCAAACGTAGCCTTGATGAACGCAACGTCCGTTAGAGCACCTCCACTAAATATTTAACCAAAGAGAACATCAGTTACTATAGTACATATTTTATTGCAATTCCACAATTTAATTGAAGTATATTGTTTACTGACATAATATATTGGACATGGAGGACACTTTTCGGGATCTTCAGGTTCATCACTCCAGTCACCACAATCGTTATCTCCATCACAAATCCAGTCGTCATAAATGCAGTGTCCGTTGGGACATTCCACCTGTAAAATTACACAATTGATTTTTATTAAATATGTAATATTTTTTAAATGGATCAATTAAGTTAGGTACTGAATTTATTAATTAGAAAGATCTTTTTAAATATATTTACCATTCCTATTGGACAAGGTGGGCAGTCCTCATGTTCATCACTTCCGTCATCACAGTCGTCTTCCCCGTCACAGACATAAGTTTCTGGTATACATTGTCCGTTGGCACATTGCCACTAAATATTTTACATTTTTAAAACTATAATTGACAAATATTTAGTTTTAAATAACATAATTGAAGTCGAGTGGTAGTAAACTTACATATCTATCTGGACATGGTGTGCACCCTTCCGGCTCATCACTCCAGTCACCGCAGTCGTTATTCCCATCGCAGAATTTTATATCAGGAATGCAAGTCAGGTTGGTGCATGTAAACTACAAATTTTTTAGACATCGTTTAACTTTTTCAAAATAAATTGTTATTTTAAATAAATGCTAAATTTAAGAGTTTACCTCGTCTGGAAAACACATTTGGCCATAGCCAACTCCAAAAATGGCAAAAATGCAAACTAATATAAAAGTAGACTTCATTTTAAGACGGTTTTGCTGAACCAGCTTAATAAGTAAATATTGAACTAATTTCGAGCAGCAGAGAAAAGTGGCTTTAAATACTGAATATACTTGATAACCTTGATAATTATTTGGATTCGTACTTATCACAATTTGTAATCATTTTGTCAATCGCAATGTTATGAGGAAATACTACACAGAACCTAGCGACACAGTTAATTAAGCCTTTGTAAGCTTCCCCATTTTTCGCTGGCTTGAATAATTCACAACTTTTCAAGCTGATACACGTGAGCGTGTCAACACGTGATGTGGAAAGACCTGGTGACATAGTTATTTGACAGCTGAAAAAAATTGGAATGTTATCTGCTTTATCACAAGCTCAATAATGAACAAATTATCAAAGTTCGAATTACGCAATTGATATGAAATTTTTCGTGAGTGATTTTTAGACAAAATAAACAAACCTAAATGTTTAAACTAATCCAGTGTATTAAATTAATAAAATAATTTTAATGTCGCCAAGAATGAAAAACGAACACATGTCCAATTAAACTGCAAAATCATTTATCAAGGTACATAAAAATAGATAAGCTTTAAAGTAAACATATAAGCTACTTAAATAAGATATCATTTCTCCCATCAGCTGTATAATTTATACTTAACCAAAAAAAATACTTATGATTAGTAAACAAGAAACGCTTATCGTTCATTTTCATAAGCCATTCATCATATATAATAGTTTTTACGCAATTTACTTAATTTTTAATTTAACATGGGATTAATGTTAATACTTGGAAACGATTTTATTTGTCATTGTTTTCGTAAGAATATGCTTTTGTATACATAATTGATACCAAGTATTCGTATCAACAACCCATTTTTCACTTCAGCGTTCCTATAAAAGCGAAGTAATGCTTATACATTTACCAGTTAAGACATTTTCCAACATTTACTTAAAGTTTTTTTCTAAATAATTTTGTGGTCCAAAAAGAAATTCGGTGTTTCAAATACGTGCCCCATAAATAAATATATAAATATGTATAATACGAAAGCCAAACATCGTTGTTATTAGGTGTAAATGAAATTAGAATAGCGAATTTGCAATAAGTTTTCAAAAAAAAAACGGTTTCATTGCGTTTGTTTCGATTTTTTTGTATGCCACTGCATAGAAGTATTTCCAATTGATAAATATGTCATAACACAAGCTATTGATTCCCTCACGTCAAGCTACAACAAGTCACGTCAAGAAATGAAATAAACACGAAGATGAGAACAGAATCTGGAAATTGTTATAATAACACATGAGATGACTTAACATGAAAGGACGGGACTTGAAACGACTTGAATTGACAAGAAGTAACATGGCATGACTTCAGAACAGTTGATCTAAATCGAACTCGCTTTCGAAATATGCAATATTTTTTTTTGTCCATAAGCCAACATGTGATCTTATCTGACCTCCTGACCCAACGGGGTTCGAACCTGACCCGTCATATCTTGACAAAAGTTGATCTACTTTTAACCCTCTATCGATTTATGCAATACTTTAAAATATGCCGAAGACAAATGCATCAAAAATTATAACATAAAATAAAAGAATTCCCCAAACTATTTGTCGTTTTAATTTTTTACAATACAAAAACCTCCAGTACCTCTTCCCGTATAAGTTACCGTATATGTAATAAAGTTGCTTGAACAACATTTGTTGTTTCGTAAGTTCCTTCAAACATGATCGAAAATCAATAAACTTATTTAAAAAATTTGAGCCTGAAATATTTTAATACAATTCTTAGTAAAACTTGCATGTATATTTGAAGCACAACACGTTATATTAAAATTGCGGATGTAGTAAATGTATTAGGGTTTAAGTGTGTTTAAGGGTTTCCTTAAAGGCCAATGTTTAAGGGTTTTCTTGCCAATTTTATATTCAAATTTGTCAGATTAAAAGCTACAAAGTATATTTGGACGACTGCTAGCAGATATGGCAATATTGCCATTTGAAAAAGATAGACCTAAATAAATCTTTTAACTATGAAAGCCTATGTGAAATAGAAAACCAGATGTTTGATATGGAAAAACTGTTGCATGAGATTGGTAATAAAATGGTAAAAATGAAACGTCTTATTATTGACTTGGGAAACAGGCAGTTAGATAATAGGCCTCAGCCCGAGGAAATAAAAAAGTCGAATTGCGATGTGAATATGGTCAATGATGTGGTTGATATTGGAAATCAGTTAGCAGACGTATGTGAGACTCTAGCAAATAAAGTGGTCAAGACTGAAGATATTGGGGACAGAACGGATAATGTCAAAAAAATCTTTCAAACATGGTGGATAAACTAAAATAAATTGAAATAAAATTTGCCAGTATGGATTTTTTAAAAGTAATTCCTTTTAATTTAGTATTTATTTTTAGATATTTTTTTCATGCAGTTTTTTAGGTTAATGAAAACTATTGTTTCTGTCATTGATAAATTAATTATTAAATACTAAGAATCATTTGAATTTTTTCCAATTGCTTTGCTGAAATCAATGTATATGCTGCAATATTACCGTATATTTAAGTGAAAATTGTTTCTAGCCTTTATGACGTATTACTCAATCATGGAAGTCTCATATTCTATTAGGGCCTAGAGTAAAAGTTGAAGATGAATTTTAGGAAAATTAGAGAAGTGGTTGATAAACAGGAAACCAAAATCAATTTTCCTGGTTTATATACTAACGAGTACGTGTGAAAAATGAGTGGTTGGAGCAAATTCTCGGTATTTATTTTGAAACAAAACCTATTATTAAGAAAACAATGCCATCTCTTTGAATTAAATCGATTAAATTGAATAGTATTACTAGGATACATATTATGTATATGGCATTAATATGTTTTATAGTCAAAACAATGAGTAAATATTGAGTAATTAATTTTTAACGTGTATTTCGTTCATGATTACAAAACAGTTAATAAGTGTCAATGTTTTTGAATGAGAAGAAGCGAAACAATTACTTCGAATCGATGTTATTTTTTATTGTTTTGGTACAATAGGGTTTGTATTCATTTGCAATACGAAGAATCTGCGGAAATGAACAAATATTTTCACCTCTTGGTTGTATATAAGGCGGAATAATGGTTCGACATTTTGTAGTTCAGACCTGTTCCACCATTCAACTAAATTTGTTTCTTAATATTTTTGAGGCCCTAAAAGAAAATCGGTGTTTCAAAAACTATTTCCACTATATATGAATATTAGTACAAAAATTATAATATAAATACATTGCTGACGTCATTAATTTGATAATCTTTGTAGCGTTGTCTTGTAGTTTCTCAGTTATATGTCGTTTTATGAATAAATGCCTGAATGATTGTTTTCCAAATTAAACCGGCTTTTCATGTTGGACTTTAAAAAATAAATTGCACTGAATTTTGGGTAACATTCCACTCCCAAATGACAAGAAGCCTTGCTAAAACAAAACTTGGCTGCATTTTTTTAATATTAAGAATAATTAGTTAAAATAATATGTTAAACTAAATTAAATATTTGAACCATATAGCCTTTAAATACTATAAAATATATTACATAACATTGATAAAAAATTAAATCATACTTATCAATATTTATTGCCAATGGTCAATGTCAATTTTACAAGGCAAGATCCAGTGATGCAGTTAAACAAGCTGGTAGAGTATTTTTGAACGATACATTTTGATTCCATATAGTTTAAAAATTTATCTGGATTGCTTTAAACATTTAATTTTTTGATTAGAGATTGACACGACAATAAACAATGCATGGTATTTAAAAAATAATAAACGAGAAGAATGTAAAATTCTGATATGCAACTACCGATTCCGGCGAAAGATGTGATGTATATGAGCGTATATGTACGTTTAAGTACGCTTTTGTACGTTCATGTATGTATGTACGTAGGGGATTATGGCTAAATGTATGCACTTTCAAACATCAAAAACTCCGTGTTTTGTCAATGTAGAAATAAAATGTTGATAACCTGAGATAGCCAAAGATCTAACTTGAATATTTGCTGAAGCACTCGGCCATATGACTTTCTTTTTGGTAAATATGATGAGAAACGTAAAATTTATCAAAATCGGATTTTTTTATAATTTTTTTCTGAATATGTTTTGACTGGCTGAGAAATGACTGAAATATTAAAATAGATTTAAACTTTTGATCATTATTTCTTGATTTTGAATGCACATTGCAGCTCCAAAAAAAGATTGACAAAAAACATACAACTTCTGTAAAATCTTCAG
>JAQFZG010002419.1:0-16707 GCA_034695465.1 Entomobrya nicoleti
GTCAAACTCCGATAGTGGATTGGCTATCAGTTTTTTGCTGTCCCTTTGAGATGCAAGTCACATGACCTCATTCAAAATTTTTTGGCGGGTAATGATCTCCTGATTTGGGTATATGTGAAGCTTGCTGTAAAGTACTGCACCAAGTTATCAGTTTATTATAACCAACATGTCGCTAACAGAAGGAGTCTTCACACTGCATTCAATTCTTCAACAAATAATTCCTCTACCATTCTTTTTAAACCGAAGAACAAATCGCTTCACCCAAAGTTCAATATATTTGAGAACTCCAACGAAAGTATTTCGTATATGTTCCGAAATCACAATTTTAGGAATATTGCTTCCTATGGCATCCTTTCGTTTAGTGTGGCTTATATTCCGCTGGAAATCCTTTACAAGCCATAACGTTGAACAAATAATCATATATGGCCTTGGCGTCTTTGTCATATTAATATATTTTCCGGTATTCCTATTATTTCACACAAAAGTCCACCCTATTATTGCCACAATTAATACAACTTGTCAACTAGAGTGCGATCGCCAAAGTTTTACAAAGCTTTACCAAAAGTTTCAAATACCACTTATTGGAAAACGTTCTATAATGGAGATACTCGTTTATGGATTAGGTCCTCCTTTCGTTTTATTGATACCTGCGTTCTTCGTTTCACCATTTGCTTTGCTTTATCTTCCATTTCAACTAATTTTCGGTAATAGTTTATTAGTTAAGCTTCTCAGTGGAGTGTTGTACGGAGTTGCAGTTAGACACGGTGGACTAAGTGTTTTGTCCTTATTTATGATAATTATGGGTTTTCTAGAAAGTTTAATTGTATATTCAAACACAACGTATGGCAACGAAGAAAAGTGCTTTAGTAATAGCTACATGCAATTTAGAACTTTGCAAGTTTTATTTAAAAGTGGAGATATTTTGTTTTCGGCTTTCCTTACAAACTTAATTTTCATTGGAATTTTTGTTGCCACTTGTGGCGCCTACATGACATTTAAAATGTACAACCATATTAACATAATTACAAATATGTGTGGACCCGCATTTACCATAATTTGCTTTGTAATTGCAATACTTTTTACCCAACTTATCGGAATCCCATATTTACATTCTAAGAAATTCAAAACCTATTGGATTCGACATCTTTTCAGAAAAAGATAAATGAAATTGCTCAAAAGCTGTAAACCATGTGGGATTTCATTGGGGCCATATGGAATTTGCAAGACAGCAATTAGGCTTTCTAATATGTGATGACATTATTCGTAATACGGTGAATGCCTTGCTACTTGATTCACTGTAAAAATTGCCAGGCTTTAGACATTATCTTGCATGTTTAAATGGTTAGAATTTCTAGGCTAAAATGATATTCTATTGTTCTTATTACTCGGATAATCATAAATTAAACGCATTAAAAAAAGTTATTTAAACATCTGAAAAATCAATTTATCGATGTTTTTAGTGGAAAACAAATTTTAATCATTTTCTTATGTCTTCATATTTCTTAGAATAGCATCCAAAGCATGCGCATATAAAATAAGCGTATCTTGTCCACGTTAAAAAATAAGCAAACCACTTTTTTTCATTAATTTTACATTTTAAATCCTATTTTTAATTTAAATTATGTTTTTCGTTGCCGTATTCGACATATAATATAAAGTTACATGAAAAATACATTAAAAAATAAATCCAATCGAATAATATCATTCCTAAAAAGTTTAAAATATATCTGATTTCATGTTCTGGCTAACATTATTCCGTCAATTTTACATAACCAACATAAGTTAAGGTACTTATAAAACAAGCTAAAATTAAATTTCATTATAAAAATAAACTGAAGTAAAAAACCAAAGCCCTGGATTCTTCTAGCGAATAGAAGAGCATTGTATGTTTTTGAAACACATTCTACTACTCCGTTAAATTTTCACAAATCAGTATAAAAAATAACCATATTTACTCCATACATAAGAAACCGCTTAAAAAAATATATAATGTCTATCACAGCGGCAGCATTCGAAGTTCATTCCAATCTACAAAAGTTCATACCACCACCCTATCATACAAATTCCCAATCAAAAACTCTACAACAAAGCCCACTCTACAACAAACCACTATACAAATTATTTAGAATAGTCCAACAGATAGTTATTCTTCTTTTATTTTTTCCATCTTTACTACTGCGGATAACCTGGTTATTTTACAACTGGAAAACTTACACCATTTATAATTTAGAAGAAGCCATCGTCTATAGCATTACACTTTGTATTATTCTTGTATACCTACCAGCAGCATCTTTGCTCAATAAGCGCAGTTCTTCAATAATATATATCGTAAATCAGATCTTTAATCTTGCACCGAAATATTCTGAAGCATCTAAGTGGTCTATATCCATGTCCTTACCTATCCTAGGCAAACGTTCAATTGATGAACTGGTTATTTACGGATTTTCAATGTGTTTTGCAATTCTCGCTCTAGCATATTTTGCAGCAGCATTTGCGTTACCTTATTTACCACTACAGCTTGTATTTGGAAGTACTTTGATAGTAAAAATTTGCGAAGCAAATCTCATTATATTTGCTGTAGCATACGGTGCATTTACAGTGTTACCATTACTTTTAATTGCGATGATATTTCTTGAAAATATTATTCGATTTACAAAAACTATTCAAATAAGTCAATCGTTAAACCATTCGATGAAGACTATTGTGTGCTTTCAATTTAATAAATGTTATAAAAGGTTTCGAAACAGTCAAATTTTACTGCAGTTGGGAAGCATTACATATGGAACATTTTTGACGGACTTGATATTTGTTGGTATTTTGATAGCCTCTTTTGGTGCTTGTGTTACTATTAAAATGTATGGAAAAATGTACATGCTTACTTATCTATTATTTCCTGCTTTAACTTGGATATCTGTTCTTAATGCAATTATATTGACGTTTTTGGCTAATATTCCGTATCAGTGCACTAGGCACTTTAAAACGGATTGGATTTCAAGGTTGACTAGAAAGGAAGATAAGAAACGATTGAAAGCTTGTAGACCAACTGGTTTTATTTTAGGGCCGTATGGACTATGCACAGCAACGCTTGGACTACGTATTTGTGATGATTATATTCATAACACTGTTACTATTATTTTGTTGGGTGTTGTATAACTGCAGTAAATGGTGTGGTATATTTGAGTAATTCAAAAAAAGCTTAATTATGTTAAATAAAGTTAAGTTAAAATAAAAATAAAGTTATGATTAGTGTCTCCAAAATGTAAATCGAATTAATCTTAAATCTCAAAATATTGCACAAAATTCAGATTGTTTAAAGAATTTATAAAATACTGTAAATAAAAACTAACATCTACAAATACCGATATAACAGATCTATTATCTAACTGCATTTACAAAAAATTTTATACTGATATGCATAAATATATAAACCATGTGGCCAAATTGTGCTATCACATAGGCTTAATTATTAATTCCACGCTCATCGGGTCTGTACTCTTTTGAATAATTCCTGTCATATAACATTCATCCACTCCCTAATACAAAAGTCCTATCTAGTATATTTTGCCTGCTTTAAATGAGTTTGCTGAAAATAACAATCAAAAATACAAACTTCTGGGCTCAGATATTTGAAACGGATTTTTAAACTAAATAAAATAAATGCTTAGATTGTAAAATAGAGGATCCCAGGATTGAATATAGCAAATAAATATACAGACGATAACCAATTTTTCTTTAAATAATCAAATTTTTGATCCATAAATCCAAAGTTACTAATCAGATTTTATTTCTAAAACCAATTGAACGAAAATGTAAGCCATAACTTGGTTATTTAATTTGTGTTGTGTAAACAACCAACTGAATTATTAATTCAAATATACCTTATGTCAGTTGGCGACCTGGTGACGTCAGTTAAATATATGACAAACAATACCAATCTCAGAAAAACCGAAAAGAGTTTCGGTTTTAGAACTTTATAAGACGTGTTTGATCACCTTTGGGTTTCAGGATTAGTTCTGCCTATGTATATGGAAGCAGTATTGTGTGAATATAGTTATTGGACTTTTTTTAATTTCGACTTTGGTTAGAAGTTAATGATATTTGACCAGAGAAAACAGCTCTATATACTTCTGGCTGTGTAGAGTCACATAACTAATTAATATTTAAGAATTCCTAGGGAACCCGTAGTAAAAATAATTAGGTAATGCATATTTTATAACTTGTTTTTACATCAAGGCGACAAATTCAAAGCTATTGATACCATTTACTTGACGAACTCCGTTCTCTTTAATTTTATTCCAAATCCCTACACCGCCAAGTAAACTTGTCTTGTTAACCACAGTTACAAAATCCAAATATAAAACAACAAAAAATATTCAAAATGTGGAAACATTTTTTGCTTATCTCTAAATTTTACCAGAAAATATCTCCCCTTCGCATAATTTACCATCCAAAAACTTTAAGATTTGAAGCAGTTCATAAGTCCAGCAATCTATACAATTGGTTTAATCTCCAATGCACACTAGTTCACTTGGCTTCATTTTGTCGAATGGTCAACTATGTAACTACAAGCTCCGATGAACTATCCATGACTTTTACTGATTTTGTTATTGACTTCATGTATTGGGGACTCACACTATTTTGCCCTGCAGTAGTCGTCACACTGTGGAAATGGAAGGATAACCTTAGCTGGGTTCTCAACCAGGCATACAAACACAGAAAAATAAAACGTGAGTAACTATACCAAATTCGAAACCAGTTTTTACGATATTTTAAAATTAAATTGAGGACTTGTTATTTTAGAGGAAAAAATCGATACTCCTACAATTCTCCTCTATTCTGTATCCGGAGCGCTGTTTTTTGCTCCAATTATGATGGCACTTGTACCTCTTGTTTTCAACAATACTGTGATCCACACAATTCTAAACTTCTACTTACCAAACTTTGTGATGGAAAACCCATATTTGAAGCTGATATTACCCGCCACTTATGTCGGTATTACTTTTACATTCGTAGGTTGTCATGTCATTCAGCTGTTGAATGCAATAGTAATGGTAATAGTAGAATGTCCAAATTTCTTGGAACAAGCCTATATTCCTGGTCACGTTTACAAACGAGTAAATTTGAAAACACGTGGTGTAAACTTGAGAAAAGCTTTGACAAGGTACCATATAACATTTCTAATTTGGCGCGAATTTATGCAGGTTGGTTGCGTATATTATCCTGCTATGATGTTTTGTGGCTACTGCATGAATGTAGTGACAACATTCACAGTAATAAAGCTACACTCACAGTTGCCTTTAGCATTAGTAGTAGCTCTGGCAGGATATGATCTTGTTGTGGTGGGATTGACACTTGGCATTCATAAATATGCTTTAACTATTGTGAATCAAGTGGACAAGTTTTTTTATTACTGGAATACTGAGTTTTTGGGTGCAAATGGTCGGAAATGCGTAAAAGCTTGTTTACCAATAAGAGTACAAGTGGGACCATTTTTCCACCTGGAACCAAAAACGCTTTTAAACACATTCATGCGGGTGGTTGATATGATAGTTACGTTTCTTTTGGTCTAGTTTTTAAACGAGTTAAATTGAAGCCACGAATATATTTATATAACCTTGAAGTGATGGATTGGGTTATATTGAATTTTGTTGACATTAGATTTTAGATAGACGTATTCATTTATTAACCGGAATATTACTGTGAAAAT
Source organism: Entomobrya nicoleti (assembly GCA_034695465.1). Lineage (NCBI taxonomy): Eukaryota > Metazoa > Arthropoda > Collembola > Entomobryomorpha > Entomobryidae > Entomobrya > Entomobrya nicoleti. Next base: position 5,708 of record JAQFZG010002419.1, read on the forward strand.
GTAGAAAAGTCAAAGTTTTAATTAAGTACTCATATTTTATTAACTGCTATGAATGGGAAAATTGAGCCATATATATAAGTTCATATTTTCTCTAAAGCTTGACCAATGAAATGCCAACCAAAAACTAATCAAAGAAGCTGTTAAGTATTCATGGTGTTCTGCAAAATACGCCTCACTCGATGGAATCACAGCAAACGACAACACTGTTTTTAGTGAAAACAATAATCAAAGTTGAAATCAATGACAGACATCATCCAACAAGCCGATTGAACTTTTCAAAGGTATCCTTGATTTTACCTAGGAACTAAAAAAATCAAGTTCATTAAGTGAATAGTCAATTTTAGGTCCTTTGTACTTGTAGATTAGGATTATGGAAATATTTTTGTTAAAAATTAATAAACACATAAATTTAAAAAAGAACTTGTATTTGTTGCTGCTATGTCATGTCCTCGGTACTTTGATACTGAAAAAACTTCAAGATTTGGAAAAAAAAATATTGGTCATTTTTTCTTTGCTTCAAAAAACCAGCGGCTATTCATACAGAGATTCGTAAGATATCTAATCTTCCCAGGAAATCGTTTCTAAGATTTTGTCCTTGAAAACTTAACATGTAAAATATGGTTACTCAAAACTGGTATAGCCAAAAAGTATTTAACAGCTTATTTACAAATATTAGCAAGCAGTCCAAGTCGGGCAATGAAGTTCAGATGTTTAAATTCTCACTTCATTAAAGCAGGAATAAATTCTCAACTGCAGCTTCGCATCAAATTTGGGTTAAAGATAGACATCGGTTTGTTAGCAAAACTCAAATGAAAACCAGTAGAGATGCAAAGCGAATGTAACAAGCCTTAAATAAGCAATTAAAAGGTAAATTGTCTAAAGTGGTTTATATACTCTACGTATTTTAGTATGTCTTGCTGTGATGAACTTCGAATCATATTCAAGTCAATTGTTAACGCTATCTTAACAAATTTAACAAACAATTTATTCCATATTGCTAAACCTAATAAAACATTTGACTTTCTATATCTATTTATGTTTATTTTTAGCCATCGCCTTAGCCTTTTTAGCTTTAAATATATTTTCTACATGTAAAAAAATTTAGAAGGGGATATGCTGCTCCAAAAAAAATAATGTTTGGCTTTTAAAATTAAAAAAATATGTTAAACTTAAAACATAATTTTTATTTAAATTTAGTGAAATTGTTCCTTTTACTGCTTTACACGGCATTCGACAAAAAATACCCGTTTCAAGTATGTTTTAGTATGATCATCTATATTCTTTACAACATTCTTCAAAAATACATGTTAAAATAAAACATTGGTTTAATCAACCGTCGAAAAATGTATTTATACTTGAAGCCATAAATAAATTAAAACACAACTTTTTATAACATATACTTCAGTCCATATTTATTGTACCTTTTGTGTCATTTGTACCAAAAGATTCAGATCCGACCCTAGGGAGATAACTTCAGAAGCATTTTACAGTATTATCACAGTAAATTTTGGTTAAAAATTAAAAGTTTCAAATATATTCAAAAATTATTATGGCTACCACATCAGCTGCATTCGTGGTTTTTTCCCGTTTTCAAAAACTTGTACCACCACCGTTTGAAGTGAACTCTAGTACACGACGCTTAGCTAAAAATCAAAATTATTTCAAACTTTACTTCAAAATATTTAGAGTTGTTCAGCAGTTGACCACATTGTTTTGGTTGCTACCCATTTCCTCCGCTCGTCTGCTATGGCTATTCTTTAATTGGAAGACATATACGGTCCACCAAATAGATCAGTTTATCGTATACGGAGTATTACTATGTACATTTCTTGTATGTGCTTCTGCAGATCACCTTCTACATACTAAGAAGCGTCTAATAAGGTATACGCTAAATGAAACTTTAAAACTGACATCTTTCAAACGACAAATAGGGAAGTGTCAACAAAATGAAAAAGAAAATTTAAATCTTGTCATAGTTCAAAAGTGTACAATTTACGAAATTTAAGTTTACGTTCTTTCAATGTGCTTTGCAGTTTTTCCATTTGCATACTTTGCAGCTCCATTTGCACTATCGTATTTTCCGATGCAGTTAATATTTGAAAAAAGTTTACTTGTTAAAGCATTGGGATCCATTATGATAGGATTGGCAGAAACATATGGCGCTTCTACTGTTTTGACTGTGTTGCTTACTATAATTATGTATCTTGATAATTTTATTCGGTACACACAATAAATTCAAGTACAGACAAGAGAACATAACCTTTCTTCACCACTTGGAATCGAATTTCATAGAAATTTTAAAAGGTTTAGAATAAGTCAACTACTTTTAACTTTAGGAAATATAAGTTGGTGTGACTTTTTAGTACATTTTATATTCATAGGAATAATTATTGCTTCATTTAGCGCTTGTTTTACGATTAGAATGTTTGGTAAAATTAGTTTTTTTTTGTATGTTCTATTTCCTGCTTTGACACTTGCTTGTGTGATTGATGCGAATGTGCTGACTTACTTAGGAAATATTCCTAATCGGCATTTCAAACGTTTTAAAGCATATTGGAAATTGCATTTGATGAAAAAGGAGGACAAGAGAATGTTAAATGCTTGTAGACTCAGTGGATTTGCTTTAGGACCTTACGGAATCTGTTTTGCTACACTTGGCTTGCGCATTTGCGATGACTATATACATAATACAGTTACAATTATGTTATTGGGTGTATTGTAAACATAATATTGAAACATTTTAATTATTAAATGAACTAGTCGATAATGGTAATGGTATCCTCGATAATTTAATACATTTATTGAAAATAAAGAAATTCAGAGTTTTTTTCATTCATGCATACCAGAAGACGTCTACATGAGCTTCTTTATTATTTCTGGCATGGACATGAGTGTTTCAGAAAAATATTATTGAATGTTTAGTTTGATAGATACTTGTACCATATAATGAGCTATGAGTTTTACCATATTTCTTAGTTCCAAAAATTCTTCTGGATTAGTTTCTTCTTTTTGAATGTTGGGATGGAGTTAAAAAAACATACAAGGTTTATGTTTTTCTGACGTTTGCGAGCTCTCTTTTAGTACCTATCTTTAGGGGTATTATTTTACCATGACTTGATATTTCCTTTACTGATGCAATACCGCTAACATTTTGAGTCTTATCACCATCGTATTTTTGAAAAAATTAAAAACTGAAGAAAATTGGCAAACATTGTTGAATGCTTGCTTCCCTAATGGATTTAGATTTCGAGCTGATTAAGTTTGTAACGCCATCCTTATTTATTGTATTTGGGATGACTGTATGAATAATACAGTCAAAATAATGATATTAAGTATTATGTCAACAATACATCTAAATTTATTTATTCGGTACATACTCGTTGATAATTTACGTATCAATTCTTGCATACACTTAAGTTTGCCAAGTCAAATATTTCAAGGCCTATTCAAACAGTTTATTTATTAGAACTTACAAAACAAAACAACTTAGCGCAGTCATCGTACATATAGTTTTCAATGATACATTTAATTTATTTAGCTTTCACTGTTTCGATACACTATTACTACACCATAACAAAATGTTCAATGGGACTTTTTCTTTATGAAAACGCTAAGTAGCACTTAGCAAAGACCTTGGGTATTTACATACTCCTCTCTTATTTTAACCTATATTTACTCCTTGGCCTTTCCTATAAAGTTGAAAGCAAAATATTCTCCTTTTAATATTATAAATCCTATTTTTAATGTGCTTTAGGACCGCAAATTTGCATGTTTAAACATTAGGTTAATATCATTCCAAACCAGTATTTTATGCTTTTGTAGCCTTCAAATACTATGTTTCAAAATATTCACAAGTTTGCTTTCAATGTAACTTAAATTAATACGTGCTTAAAACCATTCAGTACTTCTCCCGATGCACAAGATTTTTTTAGATTAGATCTATCTCATAAACTTTAAATCAGTAGCTTATTTGTGCTCATATTTTATTGACGACAAAGCAAAATGTCACTAACCAATAGCGCTTTTAAGGTACATCAGCACCTGTATAAGCTGGTTCCTCCCCCCTATTGTTGTGATCTCAAAACTAAACGTTTAAAACTCAATTTATTATACAATCAAAAGTTTTACAGATTCTTTCGGATATTTTCTGAGTTTATTCTTTACTTAGTTATTTTACCTGTCTGCATATATCAACTACTTTGGCTTATTACACATTGGAAATCTTTTGCGGTGTTCCATATTCAACAAATCATAGTAAGCGGTTTGGATATATGTACAATTTCTATTGTAGGACCAGTAAGCTTACTTTTCAGATTTCAAAGTGAGACAATTGTGTACATCATAAATCAGGTATGTCAACTTGGCTCTCCAGAAGTAAACCAAATTCATCCAGAAAGAAAGCTTAATAAATTTAAGGCGCACGAAGGGATTTTTAATCAACTTTTCATCTATAGTTTTGCCCTACCATTTATTTTTCTAACTCCTGCCTTTTTTGTTTCACCGTTTACTATTTCCAATCTACCTTTAGAGTTCCTTTTGGGAACAAGTATTATTGGAATATTGTGTGCTACAATGATTTATGGATCCGTTGCAGCATACGGCGCTTTAAACGTTTTAAATATACTTATGCTAATAATAGTATTCTTGGAAAATATAAATAGTTTTACTGAAACGCTATGTAATCGCAAAGGTGCCTTAAACACCAAGTTATTTTTTAATGTAAGCTTAAGCCGTTTTAAAACCACACAAATTTTAATTGGAAACTTTAATAATTTATTTGGTCCATTTTTGATCGTCACAATATTTGTGGGAATATTGCTTACTACCTGTACGTTATATTTTAGTGTAAAAATGTATGACAAAGTAAATCTTGTACTGTATTTATTTGCTCCACTGTTGTCAATAATATGTTTTGTGATTACATTTGTCCTAACATATTTAGCGAATATACCGTACAAACATACAAACATGTTTCGAAAGTATTGGATTCTACATATAAAAAAAGAAGGAGCAATGGAAGATTTTAAAATCTTGCAAGGCATTTGGATTTGAACTTGGACTTTATGGGATAGCGAGGGCAAAGCTGGGTTTACTAATTTGTGATGATATAATTCGGAATACAGTTACTGTTACTTTGTTGGATTCGTTGTGAGTCAAGTTTTGTTTTTAGCATTATGCATTAGGCATATATTAAAAACATCATATTAATCAGTCGCTTTGTATCCATCTATGGAAATAAACGGCATAGCTTTTTTAATTCGCAACAACTGGACTACTTCAATTTTGTAACAAGTAAAATGGTTGTTTTAAATTTCAAATATAACCATTAGAGTTACATATTAATAAAAACTATAGATTTGCAATAACGGAATCAAAACGATTCAATGGTGATCTAATTTCCTTAAATACCGCAGGTACTAAAAATTGGAGTACCGTCATTTGACCGGAGACCATTTGAAATAAACGACATAAGACCGGAATTTTTAGAAACAACGACACTTTACATAAATAAAAACGACATTTCACATAAAACTGAATTGCATGCTTATTAGTCTAAAACTTGCAACCACTAGCTTCCATACTTTGGAAAATTTCATATCGTAGTCAATTTTGCTCTGAGAACTCAAATTAGCACAATGGATTTCCAAGTATAGAAGAAAATTTTCATTATTTATTGACAGCTCTGCCGCACAAGGGCATAAGCTCCTGGTGGGTGACAATTATATATTTCAAGCAAATTATAAATAAAATAATGCGACTTATTTTTTTGTGATCGTCGGAAAAAAGGTTGCGAGGCTAAGATGATTGTATCATTGTAGCTAAGAAAGATTGGTATTATAAAAATTGTGGTCTCTTCTTAAGGTTAATGTATGCATAATGTCGTCCGGTCATTTGTCGTTTTTCCTAAATTTCATTTATGGAAAATGTCGTCCGGTCATTTGTCTTCCGGCCATAAGTCGTCCGGCTAAAAGATTCTGGTCAAAAGACGGCACACGCTAAAAATTTACTAGTAAAGTAACTTTCGGCAAAAAATTTTATTGCACTTGGTTGTCGTAAAGGCAGTAATCGATTCTCCTTACTGAACTTTAAAAATATTCATTGGATGAAGCATAAATACATCTTCATTAACATCAAAATTTCATAATAGCTCTGATTATCACCATAGGGTACACTGAGGTTATTGTTTTATCATAGAACTACATAAGTGCGGAGAACCCAGTTTCTCCAAGTTTGATTTCAAAAGCAATGAGTTTTCTAAAAATATTATCTTTTTTGCATAAATCTACAATCAAGCATTTTTTAGATGATAGCTAATTGTTTCCTATTCTACCTGGATGGAAATTATTGTGCCTAGTAAATACATATAATACAAAATTGACTTGGAATAACCTAAATACATAATCTGTGATTTTTACTAAATTGTTGGTTTTTCAAAACAAATAACGAAAGATGCATGTATTTCCATAATTTAGCAATACCTTCAACCAAACTTTCCTGTACAATGTGGTGTCCTCGGAATAAAGAATAACTTATCGTAAAGAGGTTACATAAAAAAACGAACAAATTCAAAATAGCTAAAATTCAAAACATCAAATTTAGCCCCGCCTTAAAAGAACTGATGCAGAAGAAATAAAAAGTATTTGTTTTGGAAATGAAGTTTAAGTTAACAAACCTTACAATTATTTGGGAACTTATGTACTATATATTTCATATTAATCGTGCTGTTTAATAAAGCTTCGAATTGCTTTGAATATTTGGCCCCGACGTCGAACATTGTAATAATACACTATACTGTACCATTACTACAATTAGTTTTACAACGGATATAGTTAACTAAACACTACACAAGCTTTCTAGCCTTCATTTTGAATGTTTTTTTTATTTTCAAAGTGCTTCAAATGCCATATCCGAATTAAACCCTAGTTTTATTTTTGACTGCAATGCATTCGTTCAACATTCAAATTTCGTTTATCGTGTAAAATTGTTAAGTGTCTAAGCTAATTTAAAAAAATCAAATCCCTAGTCTTAAATATGTCTTTAACATACGGCATTTTTAAAGTACATCGCTATCTACAACTATTCGTTCCTCCACCTCACTACTGCAATACCAAACATTATCGCTTAAAAGAGAATTTTATGTATGGCCACGTATTTTACAAATCCTGTCGGTTCTTCTCAGAGCTTTTGATATTTATACTAATTTTACCAATTTGCATTCTGCGTATATGCTGGCTATTTCTTCATTGGAAATCCTTTACAGTGCACAACGTTGAGCAAATTATCATCTATGGGTTTGTTACTTGTATCATTCTTATATTGGGTCCAGTTTGTGTCACCTTTCGATTTCAACGTTGTGCAATCATATTTGCTATAAATCAGACATGCCAATTGGGATCAATTTTCGTTGACCACACTGACAAACGTAAAGGAGCGTTGGGTAAAGAATACGGTAAGGAAAATTTTCCATTTATGTTTGCACTACCATTTATTTTGCTAACACCGGCCTTCTTTCTTGCTCCATTTACCATTCCATATCTGCCTTTACAATTCCTATTTGGATCGAGCCTACTTGGAAATTTGGGTGCTGGTCTTGTATATAGTTCAGTAGTTACATATGGGGGTTTGAGTGTTTTATATATGCTATTTATTATAATGGTATATCTTGAAAATGTAATTGGTTATAGTGGAACACTATGCTCTCATAAGAATGCAATCCACTCCAAGTTATTTTTCAATGTTTGCGTAGGCCGTTTGAGAAAGACGCATATAATTATTGAAATGTTTAACAATTTATTTGGTCCGTTTTTGACAAACATAATATTTGTGGGTATTGTACTATCTTCTTGTGAATTGTATATGACGATAAAAATGTATGAAGTTGTAAGCATTGTAGCTTACTTTTGTGCTCCTGTTATGTCAATATTAAGTTTTGTAATTGCTCTTGTGTTAACATACTTAGGGAATATACCTTATGAACATACAAAAAGCTTTAGGAAATACTGGATGTTACGTTTGCACAAAAAGGAGCATAGGAGGATTTTATACACGTGTAATCCAATTGGATTTAATGTTGGACCATATGGAATTGGAACTGCTAAGCTTGGTCTAAATATTTGTGATGATATTGTACGTAATACGGTCACTGCAATTTTATTGGATTCTTTATAAAATTATTTATTCGTCAACTTAGTTCATTTGACAATAGTATAGATATTTTCTAAAATAATTAGTTAATTGAAGTTGTGAATATTAATATGTTTTATAACATACAATATATATATTTGTATGTATTAAGTATTGAAATGTAGAATAAATTAGAATAAATGTAACAAAGAGTTATTTGTGAGTCTAATCTAAATTGAATTTATTAGGCAAATTTGTCATTTTTTGAACACACCCAATTTTTAATTTCATTTCGAATTTAAATTAAATTTGTATAGCCTCGTCAGTTGAAAAAATTTGGCTCAAAGGAGACCGTACTTGCTTATTTTTTTGTAAAATGTCTAAATTGGTATCCCAAAAATTTGGAAAATCGATCAAAATAGCACATTCTTACAAACAAGGCCATGAAAACAAGTTAACGAATATTATCAAAATATTTTTTGATTTTACTTACTATCTTGGCATTTGCCCGTTTAGGATTGTTGAACGAAAAGTGAGAAATGGGACGGATGTAATTTTTGAAAGGTTGACTTGGAAGCCTCAAATGGTAAATTAAATATAAATTATTAAATGTTTAAAATATATATAAAGTGGTGCATAGGATAACCCGTAATGAATCGTGTTGTAGGTTATATGCGCCACGTTAAATTCATTTTGCGTTTTACGTTTAACATCGGAAATGAGATGGAGCTACATTACAAAGGGAACTGTACCACGAAATCCAATTCTATATTTTCGTATGATTCTTGACATTATAGCATTTGTTTATAAACTTGCGGCATTTAAAAGATTTTGGAACAATGGAGACGAGTTTGTGGGCGTTCTTAACCATATAAAACGCGAAAAATGCTTACCTACCACAAAATCTTCAGTTTTGAATCCTTCATTTACTAAAGTGTGGTTAAGCTTGATTGTGTGTATGGCAATGTTAGATTTATTTGTTGGCTCTTACTTTGTGGAAACCATATGGCGATGGAGTCCACAGTGGTGGTTACGACAATTGGTATCTTTAGCTAGATATATATTTTGCATTGGGGACAAACCAAAATGGGGTCAAGCTCCTAAATTGGAATCTATTACGCCAACTGATATTGGTCTAGCTGTGGTCACGGCCGTTGCAATGTTTCAGAGGTTTATCGAAATTAAAAATAAAAATAAAAACTTTCAAAATTGTATAAATTTTTAAGTGTACCTGTCCTCTAAATAGATACATCAACGGATTGTTTTGTGACTTGTTGTTACTCTTTCACGTCATCACATTATGGTTGACTGCAAATTCCTTTGCAAAATTAATATCAGAAAATGAAGTACATGACGTGGAAATTTGCTCGAGTAAACAATTTGCTAGATTGGAGTGGAATTCGATTTATTCCAAATACAAGGCTATTAGAAGCCTAGCAAAAGTGATAAATAAAGCGTTCGGGAATCTAATTACTTATTTCATGACTGAAGCAATATTATTCTACTCTATCTATTTGGATGAAACTCTGACAACGCAAGATTTTTTCAAGAAGGGGAAGAATGCGTTGTTCTATTTCAATACTTTTAGTATCCTGTTCGTTTCAGCGGACATTTGCAGCCGGGTAGCATATTAATTTACATTTTGATTTTTTTTTTGGATAATACAAAATAGATAACTAAACAAATTAATGGTTTATGTGTTTTAGATAAGTGTACTCGAAACCTGGTTGTCGGATGACAAAAACAGAAAGTCTGTTCCATCGGATGAATTGCAAATTGTGTTAAAGGAACTGACATGCAAAGACATTGGGATTAAAGGAAGTAATATTTTTACAATTACATATTCATTAGTTGCAAGTGTAAGTTACCCCACCCAACAAATTTATTTTGCACCCAAATATTACAGCAAACAGCTTTTAATGGTATGTATATTTTTACAATTCAAGTACATAACTTTGATCGTCACCTACTTTATTATAAGTGTACAATATCGTGGAAAGGTAAGCTTTTATTGAATAACGTGAATAAATATCTTTGGCATTTCATATATGTTTTTTAATTAATAATTTTCGTAAAATGTTGCTAATAACATAATGTGTTGAAAAGACTTAGACTTTTTTAGATCAAACAACTACATTTTCCCGACAATTTTGTGATTTTGGACGAATGAAACATAGAACTTGATGTATTTAATATTCAGCCTTAAGCTCTCACAAAATAACCTTTAAACTTGATCCAGATTCCTTTGTTATTTTCAACATAATATGCTTTATATTCGAATTTATGTTTCATGTTATTTGATTAACAGTGGTTCATAATGTTTAATGGCCTGTCGTATTGATAATAAAATTGTATATCGTATGTATGGGAGGTTTAATTTAATTCATGCACACAATACATGGGACAAAGCATACTTTCTCGTATCTGTGAATGCTTTAATTCTGCCATTATATGTAGTAAAAGTTAACGCACGTATAGGCAACCTTTAAGTTACATCAAAATATTTAAAACGAGATTTCCAATGTTTCCAATTCATGAGAATGACATACTAGCAAAGCATACTATTTTAAATTTTGTACAATCTTGTTAATTGTTGAACATAATAGTCAATGGTTTAATGAAATCTAAAATGGCTCAGCTTTGCAAATAAATATCAAACAAATTGTTTTCGAACATATGTAGTTGAATAACAAATAAAATGGTTAAGCCAGATCGTTGAGAAGTGGTTATTAATGATTACTTGTAAACTGATTCAGATACCTAATCGGATCAAAATTATCTATAGAAGTAACATGTCCGAAAATTACATATAAGGCAATTTAAATCTATTGACATTTAACTTAGGTTTCATATAAATAATTAGTCTGTAATATAAG
>JAQFZG010002420.1:0-16701 GCA_034695465.1 Entomobrya nicoleti
TGAAAATATGCTGTTATTATAATATTAGCCGGTGCAATGTGTCGATTAGCTCTGTACGACAAACGTTCTGTGAAGTTGTTTGTGAATATTAGCTGTTGAATGAAATTTCCATTGTTGTGGTTTTGGAAAGGAAATATATCTCCATAAAAATATAACACAATGTCGCTTCCTTTTGTAAATTGAAGGGGAAAATTTGCCTCGAATAAATCAAATGAATTCCCTGGATAAGATAAACCTAGTGTGATGATTACAAACATAAATGGTGCCATTGTTTTTTATTTTTAGACTGGAAAAATAACGGATTGAGTTTAAGTAGGGTTTTAATATTTCGATTCAATTTGTATGCTTGAATATTTGGAAAATCTTTTTGCTAAAATATTAGACTAAGTTCAACTTTAGAGAACTGTTCAGTAAGAAAAAGGATGAACTTCTTTGAGTAAAGTTTGGTCGTTAAATGGAATGATAATAAGACGCATACTAAATTTAGTGAATTCACTGATAAGAACTAAATTGCATGCGCATTTATCCATCTAATTAGATATTGGACTGTTATGTATGACATGAAATATTTAAGTAAACTGATATTTAAACCTTACGTGAACTAACGTTTTTTAACCTTTTCCATATATTTGACATTAAAAAGATATATGTATGATCAAATTGCTCCTTTTTCAATATACTCATACGTACATATTTACAAGATAAGTACTTAAAAACCTGTCAAATTTTCTTGAAAGTGAAAAAGCTACAATTAAGGTACTGATGTGAATACTAATTACGTTCAGCAGAACATTGGTTCTCATTGGAAAAATACTTATCGGTATCCCTTGCATTGTGGCCTTCATATCAACGACAAATTATATGCTGAAGCCATTAACGAACAACTGTTCGGTTAAAATCTATAAAATATAAAACTTTTAATCACATAACTTTTAACACTGCATGAGATTCAATATTATACAGCAAACAAATTCAATAGCAAATAAATGCGTTGCACATGTACATATATACTTTTCCCCTATACTTATAATTAATTATCCTTCTTGTTTTTTCATTTTTTTAAACAGCTTTCTTTTACATACTTCTACATAATCAGGAATCCTTGTATTTTTTCAAGTCGATATCTAAATCTGTAAATCGACTAACAAGTAGTATTTTAGGAGTCCCACATGATACATTTAGCAACGGATCGAACGGAAAAATTGTATTACCAAACTTTTAATGATGATTTTTACAAGATACAAAATTCAAGTTTTTGTTGGTAATTCATTTTACCAAGCAAATTCTAGAATTAAATATTAAATGAGAATTTATGTCACAGCTATTTATCCGCACTACAATGGCTCTAAATATCCATAATTTCATTTTAATATAAAATAACTTAAAAGTGCAAAAGTAATATGCAGAAATTAAAGTGGCGTCCAAACGTTGTATATATTTACCTTTTACAACAACCTTAAATGGAATCAATGAAAATTGATTCACTTAAACACTAATGTTTAAAACGAAAGACTACATTCCATGTTGCCTCTTTGCAAGCAACACAAATGGACCTCAACCGTTCCAAATATGTTTTAAACCTTTTCATACAAAGCCACCTTTCCACAGGGCTCATCTTGTAAATTCTCACAATCCATTCCAACAAAAACAGGAAACATGAAAGACAATGAATCAACAGACATAGCAGTACAACTGACCAAAGTTCTTTTCTTTTGATGGAGTCCGCAATCCTTTCAGTTGGAGGTTCTAAAAACTTTTTCTTGTTTTGATTTACTTCCGCGTGAAACGCCAATTTATTCCATTTCGACATAAATCCACCTTCATGTATTCGCTCAACCGTTTGAATCATCCAATATCGGTTGCTAGTTGAAATCACGAGGAACCACGGCTCAACGGCAACCTCTTCTTGTACGTACATGCATTTATAACCATCGTCAAAATCAGATAGATAAAATGCTGAATGCAGAAAACTATACCATAAATTCCATCGGGCTTGTATTAACCATCCTACTTTCTCCCTAATGTAATCATTATACGTCCAATTGGTTTCATTAGGACAGATCACTTTCTCAGAAAAACTTTTATAATCTTTGCACGAAATTTCCGTTTCTGTGCATGCATCCAGTCGGTAACCAAAAGCCAGAAATTCACAAATCGTGTCATACGGTTCCAGTTTCTCTTCAACGATTGTAAGTCCAGTAATTTCATTTTGATATAACTCCCAAAAAAGAAAACTTGACAGAGTCAACAGTGTATAAAGATAGCCCTTTCGTTGATCATTTATTCCAGAGCATGACAGCAAATAAAATGTATTCAACAATTTAGAGAAGAAATTATAAATCACCGATAATATATTAATCCATTTGACATTAAATGTGTAAAACATTGCTACAGAAAACCAAGTGGCGATCATCATTGTCCAAGATTCTATATCCGTTGGTTTAATCCAAGTGTCGTATCCTAAAAGCGATGTTTTATTCCTTGCCTTAGAGTTCACACAATAATGATAACTGTAACCAGAATAGTATTGAAGATACATTCCTTCGTACCAGTGAGCATTGAAGTTTTCTGTTATATCATTAGTTAAGAAACTAGTACCTTCTGTTTTGCCCAACAGTATTGAGCTTTCTTCATCAACTTGTAATTCCGTAATTTGTAAGCTTTGTCGCATGAAAATATTTTTCGTTGACTTTCAACTAGAAATTCATAATTTGAATGGGAAATCATTGCTGGAATTTCTTTCCCTTCTTCGGACCAGAAAATACTTTTGTGCATTTCAAGTATTTCCTTTTTCGTATCTTTAAAGAAACTAGAAAATGTTGTGTTTAGGTGAATTGAATTTTTGTGACAATAACCATTACAAGCTACACCGGCTTTCAAGAGCACACCAAAGTCAGAAAATGTTAAAACAAGTTTTAAAGATGGCATATTAATGATTTCTGGAGGAAAATTGCAGAGTATTGAATTCATGCGTTTATTTTGACAATCATCATAAGTTCTGACGGTATGTTCACTTTTGTGGTAAATATATAGAATCACTGTTGCGGTTGCCATAAAGAGATTGTTTAGAGTCGAGGACATTGTTTGGTAGGAATAGTCGTTTACTTGAAAATAAGAAGTTACTATAACATTAGTCGGTGCTATGTATCGATTGATTCGATACTGCAAAAATTCCGAGCTGTAATTACTTGTTAGAACTATTTGTTGAATGAAATGGCCATTATTGTGGCTTGTGAAAGGAGTGATGCCTCCATAGAAATATAAAACGAATTCGTCTCCGTTTTCTATCAATTTGGGAAAATATAAGTGAAATAAGTCTAGAGAATCTTTTGTATGACATACACCGAGGAACATACAAAGAAACATTAATGGTGTCATTGTTTAATTTTTACGCATAAACTTGAATTGATTTTTTATGGATCTTAAAGAGTTTGCTGTGAAAGAAATTCTCTTTATATAGCCAGAATGATCTAAATATGTTAAGACTTTCTTGAATTTAAATATCTATTGAGTTAAATCTTTCAATTTTTATAACGGTGGTAATAATGATTTAAATTCTCCTTTAGACATTTGTTTGTTTTTTTATAATTTTTGTCAGCTTTGCACTTTTTTGAAAGATGACTTAAATGAAAATAGCTACGTTGAGTGTATATGTTTAGTAGTTTTTTAAAAAGTTGCATGGTTGTCTATATATCTAATACGTACCACCCGGAAAAATATTTGTGAGGATGGTTCCAAAAAGATAATCGATTTTTACTGGTAAATACCAATACAATCAGGCGGAGTTCTTCCCAATAATTATACCATTTTTAATTTAAAAACTCGGATATTAAAATCTTACACGTGCAAATATTTTATAAACCTGCCACACGCGCCATTAGATGACACATGTTTGGCCTACATACACACAAATATACATGTGTATAGAAAATAATAAATTTGAGACAGTGTAATGTAACAAAATATGACATAAAAAGAAATATGAAAAGCTTATATAAAAGCTTAATTATGGGCCTTTTTTGTGACACTGTCGTACCCATTGTGTAATTGTTGTATTACATTTAATGTAATTAAGTCCAGTACCTAAAGCGATGATAAATGATCAGTGTAAGGATATTTATTGATTACTCAATTAAATATAGCTTTTTCTTCGAAAAAAAAACACTGGTAAACATTTTTAGTAATGGTATCAATAATGTAAGGCCTACTTATAGTGCACTAATAGATATAACGAATTATTATCCTTTTGCACATCACCGAAAAAATAACAAGGTATGCTTTGATACGTTAAAAACAACCTTTCTTCAGAACCTTACAAAGAGAAACTTATCTTCAAACATCTATAAACTTAAATACGAGGGTACTAAAAAAAATGAGCGTGACTTCAGATTCAAGCAACATTACAAATATTTCAAAAAATACAGAATATGCTTTCAAACGTTAAACCAAAGCCACCTTTCTTCAGGACTCTTCAACAAGAAATTTCTTTTCAAACATTTACAAGCTTAAATACGAGAGAACTAAAAATAATATCGTAAACTCAAGTTTTCCCAAAAGTCTGGCTGTAGAAACGAAGCAATGTAGTAGCCTCTTAATAACTTTTAGAATTTGAAGTTGAAGTAAATGTAACTTAAAATATGTTATATGGTTTCAATACAACTTTATGAATAAAAATAGATAAATATAGAACAAATCGTTTTACAAATTAATACGCAATATAACATATTATATAAAAATGAACGAACCATGCACGGTTCCGATTTTAAAAAAATCAGCACTTGCTATGGCTCTAAATTTAAATTTAAAATAATTCGGAAACGCAACAGTAACATACAGAAATTAAAGTAGCATCTATTCGGGGTATATTAACTTCTCACAAAAAAATGGAATCAGTGAAAATTAATGCACTTAAACGCTATTGTTTAAACCGAAAGACTGCATTCCATGTTGCCTCTTTGCAAGCGATACAAATGGACCTCCACCGTTCCAAATATGCTTTAAACCTTCTCATACAAAACCACCTTTCCACAGTGCTCATCTTGTAAATTCTCACTACCAATTCCAACCCAAATAACAAAAATGAAAGACAATGAATCAGCAAACACAACAGTACAACTGACCAAAGCTCTTTTCTTTTGATGGAGTCCGCAACCCTTTCAGTTGGAGGTTCCAAAAACTTTTTCTTGTCTTGATGTACTTCCGCGTGAAACGCCAATTCATTCCATTTTGACATAAATCCACCTTCATGTATTCGCCCTACTGTTTGTATCATCCAATACCGGTTATTGGTTGAGATCAAAAAGAACCAGGGCTCAATATCAACCTCTTCTTGTACATACATGCATTTATAACCAGCGTCAAAATCAGTTAAATAAGTTGCGGAATGCAGAAAACTGTACCACATATTCCATCGGGCTTGTATTCGCCATCCTACTTTCTTCCTAATGTATTCGTTATGCGTCCAATTTTTTTCATAAGGATATATAATTTTCTCAGATAAAATCGTATGACCTTCGCAAGAAATGTTTTTTAGGTGTGGATGTTAATAAAAGTTATAACAACTTATATTGAAAAATGAAGTCGATATTAAAACCAAGTAACCAACATCTTTACGAAACAAGCTTTGGCCCGTGTATGGCTTACATATATACATAAACGTAGACCCAATCTACAGTTAGCGCATTTAAATGGTCGAACACATTCTCAAACATTTAATATTTGGTATTGAGGAACTGATATGAGTATTGATTCGGTGTAGCTGTGTTAGTTCTTCGTTGTGAAGATATTTGTTTTTATGTATTATGTATTCAGCTCTTTGACTCTATTCACTTGTTTTTAGCCATTTTAATTACACTTTTAGATATAATCTTATTTTTATGCTTCGTCAAAGGAGAGAAACAGTCTATAAGACCTAGCACATGATAAAAGATTTTAAAACATATCTTAAAGAATGAAATTGACAAAATTAGAACATAAATGATAAAACTGTGATGTCAAAACTCTACTTATAAAAAAGGTTTTTGCCCACACTTACTTCGACTCTTTTTTACCAGAAATAGTGTGTAAAATATGACGAACAATAATAAGGTGGTGTCGCGTGCATTCAAGATAAAGTTCGGTCAGGAGTAAATGAAAGTGTGGTTTTGCCTTACAGGTTTGTGAGCACTAGCAGCTTGTTGAAAAATCAAATATTCGTTTGCAGTATAAAATTATATTCAAAGTTATACACTTGTAGCTAAGCAATATCGTGAATCATATGTAAGTGAATGGTCAGTATTGTGTTTCCTGAGGTATTCAGTACTTCGTTAAGATTGACTGATCAAGAAACCTTGCTACTCTTTTTACTAACTAAATTAATGTTTAAATTTGAATACGACATGAACAAAAACGACTTCAATGACAACATTATTTCAAAGCTGATGAAAGCTGAAGATTCATGGCTAAAATAAATTTTAGTATTTAGTTCATTTTTGAAAACAATATTATTAAAGATCAGGATTTATTTGTAAATATAATGATTTTTTGAACCTCAGAATCATTTTTCTCAGAACTCATACGTCGATAATCCAAATTACAAAGATATTCTTACGATGTCTGGTCAAAAGTAATCAAAATTATCCAGGTTAAATAAAGCAAATATTTTCGAAAATTTACAGGGCTTAAACTACATACTTACTTTAGAACAAAAATAGAAACATTTTAAAAATACTTGAAAACGAAATTTCAAAAATACACAAAAAAATTGGCAGCAATGGAAATGCAATGGTTTTTGTACTCACTCTACATTTGCGGTCAGCAGGACATTACGTCTTCGCCATTTGTTTAATACTATTCACGCTTTAGGATAAAAACGTCTATAATATAAATAGGATATTTTTGGATACATATGCAAAATGAGCAAAGAGCATTTCTTCTAAAATTCATTTTTTTGTTTTTTTTATAAATTTTAATAGCCTAATAAGTAATTCATAAGTCCTGGTACATTGATATATTATGGTTTATTAGCAACGAGAGCTTTCCATACTACTAGTTTACACATGACAAAAATAGACTTTAAACGCCTCAGATGTAATTTAAATCTTCTTACACAAAACCATCTCTCCTTAAAAGTCATCTGGGAAAATCTTACAACTAACTCCAACACAAGTATAAATATCGAAATGCAATGAATCATTAGACACAAGAGTACTACTGCCCAAAGTTCCCTTCTTTTGATAGAATCGGCCACCCTTTCAGTAACTGGTTCTAAGAACGTCGACCTATTTTGATTAATTTCCGCGTGGAAAGCTAAGTCATTCCATTTCGACATAAAGCCCCCTTCGTGCACTCGCTTAACCGTTTGTATCATCCAATACCGGTTGTTAGTGGAAATTACGAGGAACCAGGGCAAAAAATCAACCTCTTCCTGTACCCACATGCATTTATAATTCGGGTCAAATTGGCGTCCTTCGTTCGCTGAATAGGTCAAACTGTACCATAAATTCCAACGAGATTGGATTCGCCACCCAACTTTCTTAGGAATGTATTTGGCATAATACCAACCGTCGTCTGACTGTTTGTAATAAAAACGGTCAGATGTGATGTTAAAAGCCTCGCAAGAAATGCTATGTAGTTTCTCCCCTCGCAGTCGAAAGCCAGATGCCAAAAAGTCACAGATTCTCGAAAATGGTTCGACTTTGTCTTCGACAATAGTAAGTCCAGTGATTTCATTTTGATACAATTCCCAGAACAGAAAACTGGAAATTGTTAATAAGGTAAACAAATACCCTTTACGTTAATCATTGATCCCAGAGCACGACAGTAAATAAAATGTATCCAACAACTTCGCAAAAAAATTGTAAATTGCCGTTTGAAAATTAGTCCATTTCACTTTGAGGGTAAAAAATAACGCTACAGTAAACCAAATTATGATCATCGTTGTCCATGATTCTATATCCATTGGTTTAACCCATGTGTCGTATCCCAAGTGCAATGTTTTGTTTCTGGCCTTGGTGTTTGCACAGTAATGATAATTGTAACCAGAATAGTATTGAAGATACATTCCTTCGTACCATTCGCTACGAAAATTGTTTCGTTCGTCATTTTTCATGAAGTTGTACTGATTTTGTGAATTATACGAGATGTCAATGTAAGTAACATTATGAACTTTGGCTAACTCACCAGCCATCATTTGTTTTGCCCAACAATATTTAGAATCCTTCATCAACTTGTACTGACGCAATTTGTACGCCTTGTCGCACGAAAATATTTTGCTTTTACTTTCAAGCCGAAATTTAGAATTTGAATGTGGGACCTTTATACGTATTTTTGTCCCTTCTCCTGACCAGAAAATATTTTTGTGCATTTCAAGTATTTTGATTTTAGTATTTTTAAAGAAGTTAAAAAACGTATTTAGTTGGATTGAATTATTATGACAATAACCGTTACAAGCTACAGTGGCTTTCGAGAGCACACCAAAATCAGAAAATGTTAAAACCAATTTTAAAGATGGCATATTAATTATTTCTTGATGAAAATAGTAAAATATTGTATTCCTCTGTTTATTTCGACGATCACCATACGTTTTAATTGTATTTTCACTTTTGTGGCTTATGTATAAAATGACCGTTGCGGTTGCCATAAAGAGATTGTTTAAAGTCGAAAACAATGTTTTGTACGCGTTCTTGTTTGCTTGTAAATAAGAAGTTACAATAACATTAGTCGGTATGATGTATCGATTGAATCGATACTGCAATATTTTCGAGCTGTAATTACTTGTTAGTGCTATTTGTTGAATAAAATGTCCATTATTATGGCTTTTGAAGGGAGAAATGTCTCCATAGAAATATAATACGAATGCGTCCCCTATTTCTATCGACTTTGGAAAGTGTAAGTGAAATAAGTCTAGGGAATCACTTGTACACATATTACATACATAGAATGATATAAACAGAAAGACTAATGGTGCCATTATTCAATTTTAACTCAAAAACTCGAATTGAATTCTTTACTGAATTTTAAAAATTGCTGCGCTCTTTGAAAGAAACCAACTCAATAAAACCAAAATCGTACATGTCAAGATTATTTTCGCTTAAATGTAAATAACTATTTCAGTATATCTTTAATTTTTTAATATTTTTAAACTCTTACGTGAGCTAATATACGTATTATAAACCTTCCAAACACGCCATTTGATGTCAAATGTTTGGATTACTTGCATACATACATAAATACATGTACGTAGTAGCTTATGTAGAACCATTTAATTACGAGCCTTTATTTTATTTATATACTATTGTACAAATTGCGTATTTATGGTATTGTATTTAATGTATTTATTTCATTGCTTGTACCTTTATCCACGACAAAGAATCAGTGTAAGAATATTTGTTGAATAATCTATTAAATACAACTCTTTTATATTATTTTGACAAAATACTGACAAACATTTTAAGTAATGGTGTGAATAATATCAGACGTATATATTGGGCGTCATTAGATTAGAGGTAATGAATTATTCTCCTTTTGCACGTCACCGTAAAAATAACAAACTATGCTTTGATACGTTAAAAACAAAGCCACCTCTCTTAAGAACTCTACAAAGAAAAACTTATCCTCAAACCTGTATAACCTTAAATACGAGGGAACTGACGAGTGACCTCAAATTCAAACAAGGTTACAAATATCCCAAAAAACTAGATACATATCTCAGTAAACATACATATACAGTCACATCTCAGACTTGTAAACAAATGTTTACAAAACTTGCTCTTATTTTTTAATCCAATTCAGTTTAAAACTAGATTAAAATAATGTTTTTCCATTATATTATATTGTCCAAATCTGAAAACCTTTCCGGTATTATATATTAAAATGCAGTATTTGTCTTAACACTAATATCTTATGCAAGACGACTTATCTACGTCTTTGTGAAAATGCATTCAAATCTACATGAAATAAATACTAAATTACATATATCAGCAAATAGAAATCATGTTTCTTAGTATCTAGTGTTTGTATAAAATATTTGAATAATTTTATCCTCAAACAAGCAAAACCTGAACAGCCAAATTTATCGCAAAGTCTAGACATTTGAAAGGTCGAAGAACATCAATAACAGCATTAGTGATAAAAATATTCGAAATGATTTTTACACTCTCAATACTTATATTACTGGAATAATATTAATATTTAACCATGTAAAGTGCACATAAAAGTTTAGAATTATACAAAAAGATTCTACGCATATTACATGCAATGAAGTAAAAGGTTTTTTAATGATCCGTCTGAAACATGAACCTAAATCGGTAAAACTAATGTTAGAAGCACATATTTTCAATTATTTTTGATGTAAGTGAAAACACAAAATATCTTCAGTTTGTTCAGGCTTGTATAACTTATTTTGGATATTAATGTCCATAAAGTTCAAAAACACTCCTTTAAATTCTTACGAAGACTTCTTGAGCTTGAGACACGAGGATGACTTTATATTATTTTATTACAATTGGATACATATATTTGCCTCGTGAACTAATATTACGAAACACAATATTTAAACTAAAATTTCACAATAATGTTTTTCTACAAGTTTTGTAAAAATAATTAATTTCAGACAAAGAGCTGTCTCATAACATAAGCTCAAAGAACAGCATTAATTTTGCTTGAGTAAAACTTATCTATACAACACGAGGAAGGAACATACGCCAACTAAGCTTTAATTTGTTTGGTATTGATTCCCTAAAAATAATTTTTAGGTGGATCTCTTCTATGTCCCAATCCCGTCACAGGTTATTTAGTTGTGCGACAAACTCCATGCAAACTACAGAGGATTTTGCATTTAAAAAATCTTGACGCTATTTAAGATTTTTTGAACAAAACAAATATTGCTTTGTGATCAAAATGGCCAAAGGAATAAAAACTCCCCATGTTAGACATACATATACCAGCCAAATTTTCCAACAAATCCTTGAACAACAAATATCTGCTTATTGCAACAGTAGTTTAATTCGAAACAAAAACCAACTAAAGCTGAACTACATGTTGTTTGTATTAAGTAAATCATCTTTGTTTGACTTAACGGTTTTTATCGTGAATGTAAAAACGTTAATTAAACAAAAATTTACTTATACTGAAAGAAAAAACGTCGTTTAATTTTTTTAACCAAACATGAAATAATTTTCAAACGCTAACTTTTAAGCATTCATATAAATGTGAGAGAAACTTACCTTAATCCATAGCTGATGATCCTTAACTACTGACGATTTTACAGTTCCTAAACAGTAAGAAGCACGAAGTTATTTTTTGCCGTTCGGTTCTTTTCTATTCTAAATAAATCATTAGTACAATTCAAATTGCTAGAAACGTTACTCTTATTTTTTCAACGTTAACTATACCAGGTCAGGTTAGGTGTTTAATTTGACAAAAATACACTATTGGAAATATACGAAAACATTCCAAATATATCAAATTCAATGACGTACGAGTTTTGAGTGAAATACCAGAGCATCAACTTAAATTTATAGCAAAAATTTGTACATTAGGTTCAACTTAATTCAGTGTGCTAAGACTTGTTTAATTTATTTTGGATTATACTATTCGTGGTAAACAAGCTTAGAAACCAATTCATTAAAATTATCAGTTGTGTTTCTTTAAACACGAGGATGATAAGCGTGAACTAAAATTAAACTTGAAACAGTGTTACAATTTAATGTCACAAAAGTGTCACAAGATAGTAGTTTTACAAGTTTCGTAATACACTTAATTTTAGACCAAGAGCTGTCACATAACACAAACTCAAAAACAAATATATTTTCGGTACTGTAAACAACTTATCTAGATGGCACGTGGAAGGAACTAACGTCAAATGAAGTTTAATTTATCTTTCATGGATTCCCCAAAAATAGTTTCCACTTCTTTGCTACATGTTTGTTGTTCTACAAGTTCCATGCAAACTATTACAGAGCGTATGACATTAGAAAAGATTTAACGTTCTTTCAAATTGAATTAACTAAATTACTAAGTAATTTCAAGGAAATGAAATAGGCAAGCCAAATATAATTGTAGCCTATTAAGTGCAAACCAAGTAAAGTTTCCAACACACTCTTAGGATCAAAATACGAATAGCTTTCTTTTATCGCAATAGAAACATTTAATACCAAGAAACAAACAAAACACTAAACTACCTGTCGTTTTCATGATACATCATTTCAATTGATAAAGAAACCATTTTTTACTCAAATATTTAGTCTTGAAACCCCAATACTAAAATAAAAATACACAAAATGTTCCGAACATCCAGTAAAGTGTCAAACACATCCACCCAAAGCCGCCCGAATAAACAAACACCAAAAAAATATTTACCAGGTCTTCTCCGTTTCCAACTCAATTTTTTAAATCAGATCCCCGGACAATTTGATATATTTTTACCAAGTGATAACTCAAGCCAACTTCTGGAACTAAACAAAAACTATTCGAGCGTTTTAAAAAGACTCAGAATAGCTCAATGGGTACATTTACTGATGCGCGTAATCCAAATAGGCTTTCTTGCTAATGACTTGAAGTATCGTAAAGACTCCATTCACGGTGACATAGTAATCTCTGTATATTTTTTTCTGCTAATGGTTCAAACATTTATTTCAACAACGTCTATATTGCAAAGCAAGTGTAAAGATATTGTAAGCATTGTCAACACACTCTTTCGACTTCCATTAGTTAAGTCCTCACGCCTAGTACGATTTATGTTTTTCAACGCTCCTCTGGTTGGCATACTTGTACCAGCGTTTTATGCATTTGTTTCAATTATCAAAGGAGTAGATCCTATAACGTTATATATTTTACAGTTACAAAATTATGAATTTTCTGTCCCGTTATGCTTGCTTCGAATTGCTTTAACAATTTTTGAAACATGGTATGCTATGCTTGCTTGTAACTTCGCAGTTTTGGTTTGGTACCAAGTTATGTTTTGCTGCTATATTGCTCTCTTCCAAATATCAAAAGAGCTATACTCTAGTGGACATAAAATTTCCATGGAGAACTATAGCAAATTTTATGACCACATAAAACTGCTAGTTTTGAAATACCGATGTATACAGTTACACACGCAAAAAATTAATATTTGTTTTCAAGAAAAGTATGCAATGTACTTTAAGCCAATCCTAATGTTTACATGCATTGTACCTGCGACAGTGCTCCTCAATCCCAAACTTAGAACGACAACATCTTTTGCTGCAATAACGCTTGGCATGTATACAAATATAAATGCTTATATACTGTTGGCTATAGGTTACTTTCTTCCTGGTAAAGTGAATGATATAAGCAGACAAAATTTGATGCTATTCAATTCTATTCTTGAAAAATTGATCAGTAGGTATTCTAAACGAGAATGCAGGGGCATGATCAGAGCTTGTCGGGATAATCGTGTTTATATTGGGTACATCAATTTTTACGAAAGAAGTACAGCTTTAAACATATTAAATTTTATTATCGACCAAACAATAACTATTACTTTGTTGTTCTAAATTTTATGTAGATTACTTACCTGTTGTTACTGTTTATAACAACCACATCGAATTAGTTTTATTTCTAAATAATTGTATATTTATCAGTAATCTTCAATCCTAAAAATCTGTAACTGTAAAATAAATCTAAACGTTTGTTGTGTTTTGAAAGAATAAATTATATTCAAACATGAAAATATGTTAGATATTTGATTGAAATAAAATAAATTTGTTAAATAGAAACAACTTAATAATTGAATCAGTATGACAAATAGTAAATTTGAAATTTTTGATGCTTGTCTGCGTTTTAACTTTTTAATCACCATTTGGATGTCCAATGCGGTTTTTTGGAAGTTAATTGTATCATTGCAACTTAGAATCTACCACACTTATAATGTGTAATGTAAGTAAGTAAAACTGTGAAATATGCTGGATGTTAGGAGCATAAAAAGTGGGCGCATCAAGATGACGATGATAAGATGATGTCAAATAAATTGCACTGCTCACAATTATAGGTTTTAGTTTTAAGATGAAGATTCTCAAACTGCTTCAATGCAAAGGACAGCTTGCGTTAGTATAGGTGTGCACTAACATTTTCATGTATTATATAAGTAAAACTAGTTCGAAAAGTCTTCAAATATTGATTGATTCCAGTAGACTAAACACATTTGAGTGAAAACAAAATTTGGATGTTGAGCAGATGAAGTAAGCGATTTCATGCTATGAAAGTGTACGAAACTAAAAGTAAAGGTATTCTGCATGAATAAAGTGAAAAGTAAATTTAAACATTTTTTTCACGAAACAAATAGCCTCAATATTATAGCAAATATCAATTTTATATTGTTTAAAAAATGCATATAAATAATCAGTCACAAATATTTTTACAAACAAAAACTGACTACTTTCTTAACTACGAAGTATTTTTTAATACTGTTTTGCCATAAAACATTATAAACTTATGCACACGATAAATATACTAACAACATCGTTTCCGGAAAGTTTGATAAATAATTATTTTATCCGACTTGCTACATACCTCTTGGTAAACGTGAAGTAGTATCAGATTTGGAATATCTCAAAAACGGTTGTTTGAATGTTTCCCGCAGCTAGTTAAAATTATTGTTTGTTTGTTAAACTTTAAAACTTAGAATGCAATGAACTAGGTACAGTCATGAATTTAGTTTTAAAAATCAAGAAAATATGAATGTGAGTAAGGACCAACATTCGCATTCCAAATTTTAAATAAGTACTTTATTAACAAAACGCGAATAAATTATCTAATGTTTATTGGATTATAATATCTCATTTCCACAATATATTTTGATTTGTAAACTCGGCATGCATAGGCTAATATTTTTTACAAAATACAGTAAAAAAAATAATGCGTCACAAATTTCCAAAATCAAATTCAAATGCTTCTCTCATTAGTTTTACTGTAAAATCATTTGCTTTGAAATTTAATTTTTCTTCGCAATTGTAAACAAGTCTTTTAAGCTACCAACCTGTGATAAAGAAGTCTGCACACCTACTTTTTTGATTTGTTGTAAGAATAACCCAATTTTGACGAACCCTGTCCCAAAATGCTTTAGACTAATTTGTATGTCTTTTGCTAATGAAATCTTTTGACTAAAATGAAAAGGATGGGTCATGTACAAGCCAAAAAAAATCTTGGACGATTTTGCCCTTGTCACCGCCGCTTTAAGAGTGACAATTTCTTCGCGTGACATTAAATTTTGCCATCTCTGGCTTTGACTCATATTAGATGAATTTGGGTTGAAAAGTACATTAACACTAATTGCTTTGCCATCATGTGTATTAATAACTTTCTCCACTCCACTTCCACCAAAATTGCAGAAAAAAAAGTTCAAAAAGTCCCCAAAAAGTTGAAGTACATTCAAAACGAACTTTTCACTGAATCTATCTATAAAATGCAGACCGTTATCGTTTCGTAACTTCCATTCCTCAACATAGGAAGGGTCGCACGGAAAATTATTACGTGTTTCAGTAAGTCCATCCTTGGACACATTTCCCAAGGCCTTCATTAAAATTTCTCTTGGTGTTGGTATGCAAGACTTGTAGCAAAAGAAGAAAATAACAAGCCATGGAATGGTGCAATGTGCAGGCAGCTCTGTGGGATTGTCGTGATCTCCTTCACCAGAAATATTTATCGAATTCAAGGTCAACCAATATGTAGCCAAATTGATGAGGGGCTTACACCTGGGGTCAAATTGACAAATATATTTCATTAGACGACAAACTTGTATTTCTATTGGACCACTTGTTTTTGGAACTTCTGGAATAAGTACAGTGTTTTGAATAGTCCAATACTGAAATTGGAGGGGGTGTGATATTGCTGTAATGGGAAATGGTGTGAACTTCTCGTAGTTTGCCATCGGTTTGATAAAATGATGCGGAATAATACCACTTGTTCCTTTTGATGGATGGATTTTGAGTTTTTTATTTGTATTGGCTTCTAATGGTTGCCGAATTGCATCCCCTAAAATTAATATTTCATGATCAAGTTTTGAGTCAAAATTCATTGTTTTAAAATACATTTTTAAATATCAGTAATATAATTGTTCAAAATACATTCTAGTTCCAGTAGTTTCGATCCAAGTTTACCCTGGACCCACTGGAAGTCTCCTATTCGGACTTTTTGAGAATTTCGACATCCTGAAGTCATCAACATTTGTTTAGCTTTTTCTCTGTCAATAATAATAATAATAATTTATTCAGTCAATTAGTTTCCCATTTTACATAGGCACATTACACCATTGGAACAAAATTACTGATATGTTATAGTATTTATACAAAAGAAAAAAAATAATATAATGGATACTTGGTTAATTGTAAGTTAGATCATAAGGAAATATATGAATATCATAAGTCATAAAAATAATCACATTGACAGTCTTTGAATAACAGCATCAATAGAAGACGCAATATATTCATAATCGTCATCATTGTCATTTACATAATCATTTAATTGTTTAGTCAGTAAATGAGCGCATAAAGCATTTTTGTAAATATTAATAGATTTAACATTTTTACGTACATCAACAGGAGTTTCATACCATAGCTTAACAGAGTTAAATTTAAATGAGTAATTTCCCCAATTAGTCTTAGCAGAGCAGGCAGGTGTAATATAGGTTTTTGATCGCGTTGATTGGGATACCTGAGTTTCAAGGTTAAGGTATCTGTAAAAATAATCACCATCTTTACTGAA